>CM064533.1:7712502-7746362 GCA_032716605.1 Paralithodes platypus | reverse complement strand
GCTAGGAAAAAATTGACACCTGGAATTATGGCCCAAAACTAGTAATGAGATACTAACAATATTAAAAACACAGCCTCACAAAGATCTGGACACTTGAACCATTAACCAGCCCAGGAACCGACAGCGGAGCACATAAATCTTGCTACCAAACCAATTGTCCCGTTTGATGTGCGATGCCCTCGCACAAATAATTTATTTGAATGTGCCAGGTTCCTTGCCTCAATTCTCACACGCCCCTGAAGCTTGATATCTGGTAGAACCTTCGTTATAACTTCCATCCATCGAAACGGAACAATTAAGGTGATGTGAAGGCCGGTTTTTTCCGAGAGGGGGTTGGGGCGGGGGCGGGGGGGGGGCGGGCCGGGTCCGGCATTGGAATTTTATTAGTAAACGTAAATTAACGGCCTTTCCTTATATTTATTGTATTCTATATATTAGGTATCTATATATAATATATATTATATAAGATATATATATATATATATATAGATACATACTATATTATATACTGTATATATTTATGTATTCATGCTATTTAATGAGTCTAAGAGGAAGAAGGGGAAGAAGAGGGGGAGAGAATTCAATTTTACACCATTTTCCTCTAGTTTGCCCTGTATTGACCCTCATTCAAGGAAAATGCTTAGCCACCTCCCCAATTCCTCCTTCAGGCATAAAGCAAATGGATCAGCCCGGAAAGAAAAACCTTTCAAGACTAACTTTATACAGTTATAGTTCAGTCAAGTAAGTAGCCAGCCCCTTACTCCCACAAGGGGTAGGCGAGCCGCAATCAACAAGGCTCTCGAGAAAGCAGGAGAAGAAAGAGATTGTTAGGGTGACAGGGATGAAGAACACATAACAGGTTCACTTACCAAAAAGCAAGCCACACACAAGCATTCAGCAAACACGCAATTCACTCATTAGCCCCCCGAAACTTCACAGGACTATCACCTCTAGATGTTATGACACTTTAAATAAAAAAAAAAAAAAAAAAAAAAACAAAAAAAAAAAAATAAAAAAAAGAAAAAACAAAAAAAAAATCCTCGAAGGGCCGAATTTTCAATAGGTAATACAAGGCTTGCCCTATGGGTAATATATCGGACATCTAATTATGCGGACAAAAACAAAAAACAAAAAAACATTATGCCGAATAGCAAAGGACGTCCCCACAAGCGACGACTGTGGGACGACCCAAGATCTCAAATCTTGCAGCGGATTTTTTTTCTTTCTTGGAACCCCCTTTCTCCGTCATGTTTAGCCCCCATTGCTTTTTGGTATTCATTCTAAAACACGCCTTCGCCCCCCCATTAGTTTAGCGTCAATTTTAAGAACTTTCTACCCCAACTACCTGTAAGACCTTTCATGCAACCATTCCAGGTTGTCTCGATTTTATCCTGGCGAAGCCGGATTAGCGATGCCGGTAATTGTAAAGAGGAACTGCGGCCTTTGGCCGGGACATTCTTTCTACCGAAAAAAAATGTACAAATTTTTATCTTGACCAAGGGCACTCAGCGCAGAGGTAGCAGTTGGCGAAATGTGTTAAGCCTTGATTGGAATGCAGCGTTTTATAGGAAAACACACTACAAACCTCCCCTTAAGGCGCCGCGTAGTAGCTTGCGTTTATGCGGCTATGTAACTCGCCTATACATTCAATTTATTTAGGTTTTTAGTATTCCTCGCTAGACCTTCCATGAAGCCTTAAAATTTAAAATAAGCCATCCCCTAGAACCCCCCTTTCAAGAAAAATGTTGTACATTTTTCGGTTTAGGAAATAGAGAAAAGATGTCCCCGGCCGAAGGCGCGCGTTACTTTTAAAGATTACAGGCTCGCTCTAGCTCGCCAGGATAAAATCGACAGTACCTAAATGATACGGAAAGGTCTTAATATTGACAAAGAAATCGGATCAAAGCTCTGACAATCAACAAACTAATAGAACAAACGTCTGAAAATCTCAAAACTATTATGCTAAACATGAGGGAGAAGGGATCAGTCCATAACAAAGCGAGTAGTACCCCCTTACCACTGTCCAGCATTAACCGCCAGGGCCCCATAATCTTGTACCAAACTTTGTCTGGGTGAGTGATGGCAGCAGCAGTATTTGTCTGTGCCGATCCTTGCTGGATTCTCACACGCCCAGGTGATACCAGTGACCTTTATACTTCCTCATCCGAGATTTTGGCACACACACACATTCAGAAGCACCAATCACTCATCAGCCCCCGAAATCACAGGCTTCACGTAAGATGTTATACACAGGTAAAAAAAGAAAAAAAAAAAACCCGGCTGAATTCTCAAAACATACAAGCTCGCTATCGCTCGCTAGGAACAAAATCGACAACAAATTATGAAACAAAAACGTTTACGAATTAAATTAGTTTCCCATAAGATCCACAGACTTTACCACTGTCCAGCATTAACCGACAGGGCCCCATAATATTGTAGCAAACTTTGTCTAGGTGAGTGATGGCAGCAGTATTTATCTGTGCCGATCCTGCTGGATTCTCACACGTGACATCGGTGACAGGGAATAGTGTAACCTTTGTTCTACCTCATTCCAACTGTTAGGTGTTTTGTTTCTTTCATTTATTTTTAATTTAATTTTGTGTATGTATTCTATTTTATTTTAGTTATTTATTTATTTATTAGTTTTTATTATTTCTATTATTCAATTTTTTTTTTTTTTTGGGGGGATGGGGGGATTTATATATATACTGTATACAGTATATATATATATATATTTATATATATCTATATATATATATATATCTATATATATATATCTCATATATAGATATATATATATATATATATATATATATATATATATATCTATATATATATATATATATATATATATTTTTTTTTTTTTTTTTTTTTTTTTTTTTTTTTAAATTATCACAACATCTAAATCTACTAGTTTCTCATATACGCTTTACCCTACTCCCTTCAATAAAGGTCAAAACCACTGCACAAAACCTCCTTCAGATTAAACAAACGCCCCACAGATCAATCTTTCAAACTAACTTTATACACTTTTCATAGTTAACCCTCTATATACTCCCTTCAAGAAAGTCAAACCACCTGCACAAACCCTCCTTCAGATTAAACAAACGCCCCACAGATCAATCTTTCAAACTAACTTTATACACTTTTCATAGTTAACCCTCTATATACTCCCTTCAAAGAGTACAACCAACTCTGCACAAAACCCTCCTTCAGATTAAACAAAAACGCCCCACAGATCAATCTTTCAAACTAACTTTATACACTTTTCAAGTCAAACACCTGCACCAAACCCTCCTTCAGATTAAACAAACGCCCCACAGATCAATCTTTCAAACTAACTTTATACACTTTTCAAGTCAAACCACCTGCACAAACCCTCCTTCAGATTAAACAAACGCCCCACAGATCAATCTTTCAAACTAACTTTATACACTTTTCAAGTCAAACCACCTGCACAAACCCTCCTTCAGATTAAACAAACGCCCCACAGATCAATCTTTCAAACTAACTTTATACAACTTTTCAAGTCAAAACCACCTGCACCAAACCCTCCTTCAGATTAAACAAACGCCCCCACAGATCAATCTTTCAAAAACTAACTTTATTACACTTTTCAAGTCAAACCACACTGCACAAACCCTCCTTCAGATTAAAAACAAACGCCCCCACAGATCAATCTTTCAACTAACTTTATACACTTTTCAAGTCAAAACCACCTGCACAAACCCTCCTGCAGATTAAACAAAACGCCCCACAGACAAAAGCCCCACAGATCAATCTTTCAAACTAACTTTATACACTTTTCAAGTTCAAGCAAACCACCTGCACAAACCCTCCTTCAGATTAAAACAAACGCCCCCACAGATCAATCTTTCAAACTAACTTTATACACTTTCAAGTCAAACCACCTGCAACAAACCCTCCTTCAGATTAAACAAACGCCCCACAGATTCAATCTTTCAAACTAACTTATACACTTTTCAAGTCAAACCACCTGCACAAAACCCTCTTCAGATTAAACAAACGCCCCACAGATCAATCTGTTCAAACTAACTTTATACACTTTTCAAGTCAAACCACCTGCACAAACCCTCCTTCAGATTAAACAAACGCCCCACAGATCAATCTTTCAAACTAACTTTATACACTTTTCAAGTCAAACCACCTGCACAAACCCTCCTTCAGATTAAACAAACGCCCCACAGATCAATCTTTCAAACTAACTTTATACACTTTTCGATATCAAAGTTTGCGGACTCAAAAATTGCAAGCTCGCTATCGCTCGCTAGGAAAAAAATCGACCTCTTAATATGGCAAAACAATGTTAATGGAATTACTACCGGTACCAAACAAAAAGGACAGAGAGGGAGATGTAGACCGAATGAGAGGTGGACAGATGGACTGAACTAGTATATGAGTGAAAACGGTGCTGAATGGGAGGAGGGGACTGGGGACTGAGGTGCATGGGGCGTTTCGTTTGTGGCCACCCTTTCGAGGATCATGGCGTCTGGCAATAGATAGATAGATAGATAGATAAACCAAACAAGATCCATAAACACTTAGATAACATTTAAGGGAGTCCACCTAGCTTTTTTGGTCTCTTTCTCTCCCTCTCTCTATGGCTTGTATCCATTCGGGCCCATTCAGCCCACTGGATTCTGAAGTTTACCCCATCCAGGTGTCAATATTTACCTGGCGAGCGGTAGCGAGCCAGCATATATATATATATATATATATTTTTTTTTTTGACAGCAAGCTAAATTTGTACATTTTTCGATAGAAAAATTTCTCCGGCGAAGCCGGATTTCTCCATACAATGCTGGCTCGCTATCGCCCGCCAGGAAGAAATCGACACCTGGATGGGGATAAACGTCTTAAGACAGTTGGCTCAATGGGGCCGAATGGATACAAGCCAGAGAAAGAGAGAAAAGGCGAGAAAGATAAAAATAACAGGTGACCCCCCTTAACAAAATCAAGCCTGACTTTTAGACTTGACAGCGCCCTATAATCTTGTACCAAACTTTGTCTAGTGGTGTGATGGCAGCATTATTTATGTGTGTAGTTTCTCTCTCAATTGTCACAGGCCAGGGCGACATCGGTGACAGGGAATAAGGGGGGATGGGCGTATTTATGTCCTCATTTATGCATCTTTTTATAATTATTTTTAGTTTCCTCCCTAGACCTCTATCAAACTTAAAAAAACATCCATTAGATCCCCCCTAGATAAATGTGTACATTTTTCGGTAGAAACATGTCACGGCCGAAGGCCGGTTCTTCCAAAATTACAGGCTCACTATCGTTCGCCAGGAAACAAAAATCGACACCTAAATAGCACGAAAGGTCTTAATATTTACAACAAAATGGGTCGCAAAATCTAGAAACTAATGGGACTAAAGACGACGAAACTAATGGGACTAAAGACGACGAAACTAATGGGACTAAAGACGACGAAACTAATGGGACTAAAGACGACGAAACTAATGGGACTAAAGACGACGAAACTAATGGGACTAAAGACGACGAAACTAATGGGACTAAAGACGACGAAACTAATGGGACTAAAGACGACGAAACTAATGGGACTAAACCCGACGAAACTAATGGGACTAAAGACGACGAAACTAATGGGACTAAAGACGACGAAACTAATGGGACTAAAGACGACGAAACTAATGGGACTAAAGACGACGAAACTAATGGGACTAAAGACGACGAAACTAATGGGACTAAAGACGACGAAACTAATGGGACTAAAGACGACGAAACTAATGGGACTAAAGACGAGGAAACTATGGACTAAAGACGACGAAACTAATGGGACTAAAGACGACGAAACTAATGGGACTAAAGACGACGAAACTAATGGGACTAAACACGACGAAACTAATGGGACTAAACACGACGAAACTAATGGGACTAAAGACGACGAAACTAATGGGACTAAAGACGACGAAACTAATGGGACTAAAGACGACGAAACTAATGGGACTAAAGACGACGAAACTAATGGGACTAAAGACGACGAAACTAATGGGACTAAACACGACGAAACTAATGGGACTAAAGACGACGAAACTAATGGGACTAAAGACGACGAAACTAATGGGACTAAAGACGACGAAACTAATGGGACTAAGACGACGAAACTAATGGGACTAAAGACGACGAAACTAATGGGACTAAAAGACGACGAAACTAAGGGACTAAAGACGACGAAACTAATGGGACTAAAGACGACGAAACTAATGGGACTAAAGACGACGAAACTAATGGGACTAAACACGACGAAACTAATGGGACTAAAGACGACGAAACTAATGGGACTAAAGACGACGAAACTAATGGGACTAAAGACGACGAAACTAATGGGACTAAAGACGACGAAACTAATGGGACTAAAGACGACGAAACTAATGGGACTAAAGACGACGAAAGGGGACCAGAATAACGACCCATCTCTCCTTAATGTGACCTTTACACTACCTCATCCGAGCCTTGGGGGGAGAGGGGGGAGGGGGGGGTTGTATTTATGTTGCTTTAACCCCTTCAGCACCGTGACGCCTTATTGCCTTCAGTGCTGGCTAAAATGAGATGATTTTATACAATTTTAAAAGGATTTGTGTTACTAAAAAGGTTGATTGAGCTCGTATTTAGCCATATGAGTCGTAAAGGTAGATTATAAACTAAGGATAATCGTTTAATGGTAACCAGAATGTGATGACAATGACGTAATGGTGGTAAAGAGATTAAGGGTTTTTATATGTCTATATTTTTTTTTCCCAGCAGTTTCTTAGTTTGTCCCCTGTACCTGCTTTAAGGGGGGTGACCTGTTTTTTGTTATTTCTGTCCTTTTCTCTCTTTCTCTGGCTTGTATCCATTCGGCCCCATTCAGCCAACTATTTTAAGACGTTTATCTCCATCTAGGTGTCGATTTTTTCCTGGCGAGCGATAGCGAGCAAGCATTATATGAAGAAATCCGGCTTTGCCGGAGAAATTTTTCTATCGAAAAATGTACAAATTTAGCCTGCTGTCAAACAAAAATAAAAATTATGCTGGCTCGCTACCGCTCACCAGTAAACAATTGACACCTGGATGGGGATAAACGTCTTAAAACAGTAGGCTGAATGGGGCCAAATGGATACAAGCCAGAGAAAGATAGAAGAGGACAGAACAAAAACAGGTCACCCCCCTTAATACAATCGTCTAAATGTAGCTTAAACCAAATAAAAACGACGTCGCCGGTACAGGAGTTAACAAACGCGTCTTGGATTTGTTTTGTCTGTTTTATTATTATTATTATTATTATTATTATTATTATTATTATTATTATTATTATTTTTATTTGTTTTTATTTTATTACGATTTCGACTTTTAAGCAGGTCTTGGAAGTCAGAAACAAAACGTTATCCAAGTAGTTAGCCCTCTCAAGATACGATGACGCATTTCTATTCCATTTGTTGGCTATTTGCTAGACGATTCAATAATGATTTGGAAAGGTATTTGGAAGTCAGAGGGTTAATTGCGAGTCTCTACCCTTTTAATTCCCACAGATCCTTCCTACAGAAAATCTATATACAATTATCTTATGATAGCCAAACTAAACTATCAAACTGCAGCATAATCGTCATGAGGTTAACCCTCTCCGACATATGACGCGATTTTGAGCCTATTAGGGATACTTTAAAGCCTTTGTTACCATCAGGGGTATTTAGAAACCTTTAGTTTAGTTACTTCAACCTCTGCAGTTGTCTTTGAGTTAGCTGTGGGCAGAAAACTAATTTTTATCTATCTATCTATATGCTCAGGCCCAATCCTCATTTTGGGGGTAGCCGACTCAAGACAGAGCAAGAACAGGGAAAACACAAAAACAACATAAAACCACGAATAAACACAGATAAAAAGCACAAACTCACACACACATCCAGGTCACCCAGGAGAAGACCCAGAGACCAGGGTCACCAAGATCGCTCCAGCACTCCCCGGCCCCCGACCACCCGGAGAGGTTCCGATCTCGGCAGGCAGACATGCAGCGGAGCCAAAGCCACAAACCCTCCCACCACACTTCCAGGCGCACCCTTCATATTAATCGTCTCCCCGGGCCAGGCGCCTGATGGACTATTATCTAGTCCAACTTGCGCCCGACCCCTTACTCCAAATGACCACGTGTTCACTCAACTATTCACTAGCATTCTCCATTCACTCCTGTCCACCACCACTTCCCCTGCCTGATCTATAGTCATTCCTCTATCATCCAAAGCTTTTCTTACACAGTCCCTCCATCTCAATGGGGGTCTTCCTGCCCTTCTATCTCCCCTTGTACCTGACTCACATATTCTCTTTGTAAGCCTTTCATCTCCCATTCATTCAACATGACCATACCAGCTCAGCACCCTTCTGTCCACTCTGGCTGACAAATGTTCCTGCTGCCCCACTCTCCTACGTATCTCTTCATTCCTCAATCTGTCTCTATGAGTAACTCCACACATACTCCTCAAGCAGCTCATCTCCATCACATCCAGCCCTCTTTTCTCCTTTTTCTTCAGAGCCCATGTCTCAGCCCCATACATCACTGTTGGCACAACAATTCCTTGATACAGTGCACTTTTTACTTTCACTCCGAGATTTCTCGTCTTCCACATACTTCCCATTGCTCCGAAAACCTTCCTTCCTTCACACACTCTGTTTTACCTCCATTTCCATACCTCCACTCCTGCTTATCGTTCCTCCTAGATATTTAAAACACTCTACTTGTTCCAATATTTCCCCATCCAGCCTCACATCTAGATTCACCCTATGCTCTCCCCTATTACACACCATTACTTTACTTTTATTGACATTCACCTTCAGTTTCCTCCTTCCACAAACCACACCAAACTCTTTGACTACCCGCTGCAGTTTCTCATCAGAATCCGCTACCAATGCTGTGTCATCAGCGAACAGCAACTGATTCAACTCCCAATCTCTACCATTCTTTCCTACTAATAATGTGGTGTGGAGAACTATGGGAAGATGATTGGGTTTAGTTACAGTAACTAAACCCAATCATCTTCCCATAGTTCTCCTTTTCACCTCCGTCACCACACCATCCATAAACATATTGAACAGCCATGGTGACATTACACTACCCTGTCGCAAACCTACCTTTACCTCAAACCATTCACTCAACTCACCATTTCCTGCTCTCACACATGCTCTGCTCCCTTCATAAAAACTCTTAACTGCTTCTAACAAATTTCCTCCTATTTCATAAATCCTTAACACCTTCCACATTGCTTCACGGTCCGGTCCACACGATCATACGCTTTTTCCAAGTCCATAAAAGTCCAAAATATCTCCTTATGCTTCTCTAAATACTTCTCGCATAACTGTCTTTCTGCAAACATCTGATCCACGCACCCTCTTCCCCTCCTAAAACCGCACTGTTCTTCTCCTATTGCAACTTCCGTACACTTTATTATCCTCTCTATCAACACCCTGCCATACAGCTTTCCAACCACTGACAATAAACTAATACCTCTATAACTTGAACACTCCTGCCGATCTCCCTTCCCCTTGTACAACGGCACAATACATGCACTCTTCCAGTCTATTGGTACCATTGTAATATATACTAATTTTGGAGAGGTAATTATAAGAGTGAGAGAACTCTATTTCTTATTGCTAATCTGGCAACCTCTGCGTCATATGAGTCTGAAAGGGTTAATAGCCCTGCAGATAGATACCGAAATAAAGAGGTGTATGTAGAATTATAGAAGGCCTATAACCTGTAAAATATAGTGTAATATTTATGATATGCTGTGGGGTAGAGTGTGGAGTAGAAACAATATGGCGGCCGTATATCAAGTGACACTACCCTCTCATGCAGGTACCCTATTTTAAGCTAAACAAATATCCCACCCCTACTACCCCGATACTACCCTCTCATGTGGGTACCCTATTTCGTGTTAAGCAAATCCCCCCCCCCCCTCCCCCATACACACACGCACGCACACTTCCCTTTCATGCAGGTACCCTATTTCAAGCTAAACAGATCTCCCCTCACACACACACATACACTACCCTTTCATGCAGGTACCCTATTTCAAGCTAAACTAATCTCCCCTCACACATACACATACACACACACACACACACACACACACACACACACACACACACACTACCCTTTCATGCAGGTACCCTATTTCAAGCTAAACAGATCTCCCCTCACACACACACACACACATACACACACACTACCCTTCATGCAGGTACCCTATTTCAAGCTAAACAGATCTCCCCTCACACACACACACACACACACACACACACACACACACACACACACACACACACACACACACACACTACGCTTTCATGCAGGTACCCTATTTCAAGCTAAACAGATCTCCCCTCACACACATACACACACACTACCCTTTCATGCAGGTACCCTATTTCAGGCTAAACAGATCTCCCCTCACACACATACACACACACTACCCTTTCATGCAGGTACCCTATTTCAAGCTAAATAAATCTCCCCTCACACATACACACACACACACACACACACACACACACACACACACACACACACACACACACACACACACACACTACCCTTTCATGCAGGTACCCTATTTCAAGCTAAACAACTCTCCCCACACACACACACACACATACTACCCTCTCATTCAGGTACCCCATTTCAAGCTAAACAAACTCCCCCTCCCCCTCCCCCTCCCCTCCCCCTCCCCCCTAAACACACACACACATTACGCTCTCATTCAGGTACCCTATTTCAAGCAACACAAATGCACCCTCCTCTCCCTCCCCCTCCACCAACCCAGATACTAATACGACAGAATAAAGTGTCAAAACTCATTATCATAACCATACCAGTCCAGGGCTGCCACTGTCCGCTAGAGACCCTATAGTTACACAGAGCCACCAACCTCCGCCGTCTTAGTGCCACTGGTCATAGTTTTATCTCTGTCCAATCGAATAATACCCATAATACAACGTTTGGGAATACTGGAACAGGATATATTTTTGGGTCTTTGGATATGAATTCAGTCAGTCAGTAGCCAGCCCTAACTCCCACAAGGGGTAGGGAGGATCAACAAGAGACATGCGAAAGGAAAAAGAGGGGAAAGGAGAAGAACACATAACAGTTCACTCACAAACAATAAGCACACAAGCATTCAGAAGCACTGTATGCATGCATTCTACATGATCCAAAACACAATGAAGCCTAGTTCTTTGATACTTGAGGGAAGTGGAGAGATGGTAGATACCAATCGAACAGGGCAATATCCAGGGGAGGCATCTAGACATATTATAAGGAGTTGCTGGAACTCCTGGTTAATTTGTCTGGCTTCCCTTACTGTTTCTGTCTGGGTTTCACCTACACAAAGAGTAATCCGGCTAGCTCATCAAGAACCTCCTCCTATTCATTTAACTTCACTAAACAAGCACACCACACTTAATTTCCATCACACCAACAAATGTCTTTCTGTCACTCTGTCAACTTTGGGGGAGACACTTGTTATAGGTAGCTTTGATACCTAATACCTCCAAAGCCAACTATGTCCCCTCTCTGTGACTCCCTGATCTCTACTGTCCGTCACAGACCCCGTTCTCTTCCAGCAGGCAGCTTTAACACAAATGCTACATTCACCCAGGATTATCACATTTGCTTTTATGAGAACGAAGACTAAAGGAGAGGGTCCCTGTGGTGCGGGGCCCTTCAAATGACACAAACGAAAGCGTGTGAAATTGAACGAGATCATATTGACCATTAGGATCAATGTTTAACCCTTAGAGGATTATGACAGGTATTCTGGCTATCAGTAGACGATTGTATTCAGCTTAGGAAGGGTATAGGGAAGTCAGAGGGTTAATGGAGATAATATTTACCTTATCATTCCTATAGATCCTTCCTAGGCTGTGTAAAATCGGCCAATGGTTGCCAGAATAAACTGTCAAATCGTTAAACCAAATATTGGCATTAAGGGGAGATTTCCACCTGGAGGATTTTTTTCTCAACCTCTTTCTCCCTCATGTTTAGCCCCATTGTTTGTGAGATTTAAAGACGCTCGCCCCATTAGTTTGACCATTTTAAGAACTTTCGCCCCATGTATGTCACTTTTGAGATATTTCATGCCATTTAGGTGTCGATTTTGTCCTGGCGAGCGATAGCGAGCCTGTAATTTAAGAGTAACCGGCCTTCGGCCGTGACATTTTTCTACCGAAAAATGTAAAAATGTATCTTGAAAGGGCGTCAAGGGGGAGTAATTTCAAGCTTGATGGAAGTCTAATCAACTAAATACCTCCCCTTAACCCGTTCAGCACCATTTTCCTGGTGGTCTGGTTAATAGATTTTATGACGTTCGGCCCATTAGTTTAGCGATTTTTAAACGTTTCACCCCATTTCTTTGTCAATATTAAGACTTTCCGTGGCATTTAGGTATCGATTTATTCCTGGCGAGCGATAGCGAGCTTTTAATTGAACAGGAACCCGCCTTCGGCCAGGAAATTTTTCTATCGACAAATTTACAAATTTATCTTGAAGGAATTTTTTTTTTTTTTTTTTTTTTTTTTTTTTTTTTTTTTTTAAAGGTTGATGGAGGCTTAGGAAGGAAACTAGAAAAAATAAATTAATAATAATAATAATAATAATAATAATAATACAAATATATATAAATGAGCAAATAAATACGCCCTCCCCCCCCTTAAAGGGAATATTATCACACCAATATATCCGTTCGCTCTATGATGAAAGCGTTGGCCATTTGGACATACAGTAGCTGCAGCAGTATTCACATTTGGACATACAGTAGCTGCAGCAGTATTCACATTTGGTCATACAGTAGCTGCAGCAGTATTCACATTTGGACATACAGTAGCTGCAGCAGTATTCACATTTGGTCATACAGTAGCTGCAGCAGTATTCACATTTGGACATACAGTAGCTGCAGCAGTATTCACATTTGGACATACAGTAGCTGCAGCAGTATTCACATTTGGACATACAGTAGCTGCAGCAGTATTCACATTTGGACATACAGTAGCTGCAGCAGTATTCACATTTGGACATACAGTAGCTGCAGCAGTATTCACATTTGGTCATACAGTAGCTGCAGCAGTATTCACATTTGGACATACAGTAGCTGCAGCAGTATTCACATTTGGTCATACAGTAGCTGCAGCAGTATTCACATTTGGACATACAGTAGCTGCAGCAGTATTCACATTTGGACATACAGTAGCTGCAGCAGTATTCACATTTGGACATACAGTAGCTGCAGCAGTATTCACATTTGCACATACAGTAGCTGCAGCAGTATTCACATTTGGACATACAGTAGCTGCAGCAGTATTCACATTTTGTACGCCACATTTCACATCTGAATACTACACTGTTCTGGCCCAGTCCTACAATCAGATGAATAGATAGATGGATGACAGATAGATTGATGACATATAGATTGATGACATATAGATTGATGACATATAGATTGATGACAGATAGATGGATGACAGATAGATTGATGACAGATAGATTGATGACATATAGATTGATGACAGATAGATTGATGACAGATAGATTGATGACATATAGATTGATGACAGATAGATTGATGACAGATAGATTGATGACATATAGATTGATGACCGATAGATTGATGACAGATAGATTGATGACATATAGATTGATGACAGATAGATTGATGACATAGATTGATGACATATAGATTGATGACCGATAGATTGATGACATATAGATTGATGACATATAGATTGATGACATATAGATTGATGACATATAGATTGATGACTGATAGATTGATGACTGATAGATTGATGACTGATAGATTGATGACATATAGATTGATGACATATAGATTGATTACATATAGATTGATGACATATAGATTGATGACCGATAGATTGATGACTGATAGATTGATGACATATAGATTGATGACCGATAGATTGATGACATAGATTGATGACATATAGATTGATGACATATAGATTGATGACCGATAGATTGATGACCGATAGATTGATGACATATTATAGATTGATGACAGATAGATTGATGACATATAGATTGATGACAGATAGATTGATGACAGATAGATTAAATAAATAACACATAGCTTGATATCAGTACATATTCTAGATGCACTGTGCGGTCGAGCTAATAAGTCATGTTTCAGCTATCATGTTTGACTCGATCTGTGCTGTATTAATGTCTGTCAGATGTTGAATAGGATGAGGAAGTGTAGGATCACGTTTGTATATCTCACTCGATACGAATAGATAAAGTTTTAGATATTGCTGATACCAATTATTTATCAAAATATACTATGTGCCGAGACATCACTTATTAGGCCGACTGTACACATTTGAATACTGCATTGTAATGCAAATACAAATCCTGACGAGCGATAGCGAGCCAGCATTGTATGGAGAAATCGACAAATTTACAAAATTAGCCTGCTCTCAAATGTTTGTTTTTTTATATATGCTGGATCGCTACCACTCGCCAGGAAAAAAATCCAGACCTGCATGGGGATAAACAGTAAGCTGAATGGGCTGAATGGATACAACCCAGAGGGAGAGAGAGAGAGAAACATCGAGGTGGGCCCCCTTTAAAAAGAGCAAGAGTGGCATTATTGTTGCCTATAGTTATTGAAAGGAAACTAGCATTATCCTGTGATGGAAGCGGGGGTAGGGCTAGGCGGCGCGTCACACCCAATGATGGAAGCGGGGGTAGGGGGCTAGCGGCGCGTCACACCCAATGATGGAAGGGGGGTAGGGGCTGGGCGGCGCGTCACACCCAATGATGGAAGCGGGGGTAGGGGGCTAGTCGGCGCGTCACACCCAATGATGGAAGGGGGGTAGGGGCTGGGCGGCGCGTCACACCCAATGATGGAAGGGGGGTAGGGGCTGGGCGGCGCGTCACACCCATGATGGAAGCGGGGTAGGGGCTGGCGGCGCGTCACACCCAATGATGGAAGGGGGTAGGGGCTGGGCGGCGCGTCACACCCAATGATGGAAGCGGGGGTAGGGGGCTAGTCGGCGCGTCACACCCAATGATGGAAGGGGGGTAGGGGCTGGGCGGCGCGTCACACCCAATGATGGAAGGGGGGTAGGGGCTGGGCGGCGCGTCACACCCAATGATGGAAGCGGGGGTAGGGGCTGGGCGGCGCGTCACACCCAATGATGGAAGGGGGGTAGGGGCTGGGCGGCGCGTCACACCCAATGATGGAAGCGGGGGTAGGGGCTGGGCGGCGCGTCACACCCAATGATCTTTATGGTGTGGTAGCTCTATTGTGCCTTTATTGTGGAGGGTCTGTGTGTGTGTGTGTGTGTATGTGTGTGTGTGTGTGTGTGTGTGTGTGTGTGTGTGTGTAGGTGTTTGTGTGTGTGTGTGTGGGGGGGAGGGGGTGTAGCTCTATTGTGCCTTTATTGTGGAGGGTCTGTGTGTGTGTGTGTGTGTGTGTGTGTGTGTGTGTGTGTGTTTGTGTAGGTGTTTTGTGTGTGTCTGGGGGGGTGTGGTAGCTCTATTGTGCCTTTATTGTGGAGGGTCTGTGTGTGTGTGTGTTGTATGTGTGTGTGTGTGTGTGTGTGTAGGTTTTTGTGTGTGTGTGGGGGGGGGGTGTAGCTCTATTGTGCCCTTATTGTGGAGGGTCTGTGTGTGTGTGTGTGTGTGTGTGTGTGTGTGTGTGTGTGTGGGTGTGTGTGTAGGTGTTGTGTGTAGGTGTACGTGTGTGTGTGTGGGGGGGGGTTGTTGCTCTATTGTGCCTTTATTGTTGAGGATATGTGGGTGGGTAGGTGTTTGTTTGTGTGGGTGGATGGGTAGCTCTATTGTGCCTTTATTGTTAAGGATGTGTGTGTGTGTGTGTGGGTGGGTGGGTAGGTGTTTGTTTGTGTGGGTGGGTGGGTAGCTCTATTGTGCCTTTATTGTTGAGGATGTGTGTGTGTGTTTGTGTGGGTGGGTAGGTGTTTGTTTGTGTGGGTGAGTGGGTAGCTCTATTGTGCCTTTATTGTTGAGGATGTGTGTGTGTGTTTGTGTGGGTGGGTAGGTGTTTGTTTGTGTGGGTGGGTGGGTAGCTCTATTGTGCCTTTATTGTTGAGGATGTGTGTGTGTGGGTGGGTAGGTGTTTGTTTGTGTGGGTGGGTGGGTAGCTCTATTGTGCCTTTATTGTTGAGGATGTGTGTGTGGGTGGGGTAGGTGTGTGTTTGTGTGGGTGGGTGGGTTGCTCTATTGTGCCTTTATTGTTGACGGTGTGTGTGTGTGTTTGTGTGGGTGGGTAGGTGTTTGTTTGTGTGGGTGGGTGGGTAGCTCTATTGTGCCTTTATTGTTGAGGATGTGTGTGTGTGTGGGTGGATGGGTGGGTAGCTCTATTGTGCCTTTATTGTTGAGAATCTGTTTGTGTGTGTGGGTGGGTTGGTAGCTATTGTGCCTTTATTGTTGAGGATCTGTGTGGGTGGGTGTGTGTGGGTTGGTGGGTGGGTAGCTCTAGTGTGCCTTTATTGTTGAGGATCTGTGTGTGTGTGTGTGTGTGTGGGTGGGTGGGTGGGTAGGTGTTTGTTTGTGTGTTTGTGTGTGTGTGGGTGGGTGGGTTGGTAGCTCTATTGTGCCTTTATTGTTGAGGATCTGTGTGGTTGTGTGTGTGGGTGGGTGGGTAGGTGTTTGTGTGTGTGTGCCTCTATAGTTGATGTGTGTGTGTGTTGGTGTGGGTGTATAAGTGTGTGTGCTTTTATAGTCGACCTCTCTCTCTCTGTCTATCTGAATCTCTCTCTCTCTCTCTCTCTGTCAGGAAATATATAGAGCGACTAGAAAGGGTACAAGCTAAAGCTACAAAGCTTATTCCATCGTTTAGAAGAATGAGCTATGAGGACCGGTTGAGAGCTCTTGATCTCTTTTCGTTGGAGACACGCAGACTATTAGGTCAGCTCATTGAAGTTTTTAAAATACTTAATGGGTTTGACAATGTGGATTATAGCAAAATGTTTAGCCTCAACATGAATACAACACGCAACCATGGCTGGAAATTAGAATTGAAAAGGTTCAGCACTAGTATTTGTGGAAACTTTTTCACATAATAAGAACTGTTTTATCTGGAGCACACTTCCCTCCGAAGTTGTAAGCAGTTCTTCAGTAGAGCAGTTCAAGAAAAGAGTAGATAGTGTTTTGCACACTGTAAAGAGTGTAGGCTAGTGCAGTAAACAGCCTCTCTCCTTCCACTTCGAGTATCTTTTCGGAATGGACCGCAAGGTCTCTGAAATACTAACTATTCCTTGTAACTCCTTGAAACTCTCTCTCTATATCTCTGTCTCTCTCTTTCTCAACTTCGTTCTTTACTATAAATTTCCCAGTATACGTTTTTCTCATACTGCTGGGGGACTTTTTTCCCCAACTGAATTTCATGCCGACCAACGGTCGGAGGAAGAGGTGGGTGGGGATAGAGCCTAATTCTGCTTTTGCCTTCCACTTTGTAGCAAATTCTATTTTAGCATTAAGTCCGGACTACCTAGTAGGGACCGCAAGGTCTGTGTAGTGTGTATATCTATGTAACTATGTAAATGTCTGCTTTTAAAGTCGTGGACCTGTGTGTGTGCGGGTGTGTGTGTGCGTGTGCGTGTGTGTGTGGGCGTGTGTCTCTGTTGCTTTGCCTGCGTGACGACTTGGTTGATTCAGCTTGATGGAGCGACTGATTCTATGTTGTGTGTGTGTGTTTGTGTGTGTGTGTGTGTGGCCATAAATTTCCTGTATTTTTGTGTTGTGTATAAAGGAGACAATAGGCAAAGCTGCCTGTAACAAGTGTCTCCCCCAAAGTTGAAAGAGTGATAGTCTATATTTTAAATGTTTACTTATTTATGTTCTATTTATATATTTGTATTTTATTTTATTTATTATTATTATTATTATTATTATTATTATTATTATTATTATTATTATTATTATTATTATTATTATTATTATTATTATTATATATATATTTATTTTTATTTGTTTGTATTGGAAAGACGTGTGGTGCGTTTGTTTAGTGTAGCCTAGTGAAATAATAATAGGAGGGTGAGGTGTTTGTGAGCGTTCCGTATATGTCGGTAGTTGAAGATGACAGGGTGAAGCCTGTGTGTGCAAATATTACGTGTACGCAGAAGCTAACCCTTTCAGCACGATGACGCCAATGTATCTTTCATTCTGGCTAGAGTTAAACGATTTGATGGAGTTTAAGAAGGACCTATGTTATTCAGAGGGTTCTTTTAGATCGTATTTACCCCTTCGAGACGTAAAAGTAGATTACATGCTAAAGAAAATCGTCTAATAGTAACCTGAATAAGATGAAAACTACTTCATCATGGTGAAGGGGCTTATAATTACACTGTATGCAATAAACCCAATACATGTGTTGTTCGTTATCCGTTCGGGATCTATGACTATTAAATTAAAATCCCCAATTTTGTATGGGGAGATGTGTTTTATATATATTTATAAATATATATAAATATATATATTTCGTTTTTAAATGTTCCTCCCTTGACCTCCATCTAGCTTAACAAAAATAATAAAAAATACGACCCCCATCGAGAGAAACATACCCCGGCCGAAGGCCGATTCTTCCTAAAATGCAGGCTCGATATCTCTCGCCAGGAAGAATTCGACACCTAAATGGCACGAAAGATCTTATAATCTCAAAATCAATGGGGCTAAACATGAGGGAGAAGGGGGGTCTGAAAACCTCCCCTTTATATACGCATTAAATCTTGTTTAGGTAATGCTCGCTATCACGTAAAAAACAGCCCGGTATCAGTGCCTATTATACAAAGAAAACAAAAAGAAAAAAACAAACAAAAAAACCCTCGCGGATGTTTAAACGGACGCTGGCCAACAACCTAAATGTCAGGGACCTTCTGGACCCCTATAGAGTGTTTTAAAGAGAGTCGACCACCAAGACCACCATCTCTACCACCACCATCTCTACCACCATTTCTACCGCCACTACCACCATTTTTACTACCACCCCTACTAACACTACCACTACTACCACCTCTACCACCATTTCTACCACTATCACCACTACTACCATCTCTACCACCACTACCATCATCTCTACCACCATTACCACCATTTCTACTACCACCACCATCACCACCACCACCACTACCACCATCACCACCCCTACTACCACCACCTCTACCATTCCACCATCTCTACTACCACCACGACTACCACCCCTACTACCACTACCTCTATCCATCCCACCATCTCTACTACCACCACCACTACCACTACCACCATCTCTGCTACCACCATCACCACCCCTACTACCACTACCACCATCACCACCCCTACTACCACCACCTCTACCATTCCACCATCTCTACTACCACCACCACTACCACTACCACCATCTCTGCTACCACCATCACCACCCCTACTACCACCACCTCTACTACCACTACCACCATCTCTGCTACCACCATCACCACCCCTACTACCACTACCACCATCACCACCCCTACTACCACCACCTCTACCATTCCACCATCTCTACTACCACCACCACTACCACTACCACCATCTCTGCTACCACCATCACCACCCCTACTACCACCACCTCTACTACCACTACCACCATCTCTGCTACCACCATCACCACCCCTACTACCACTACCACCATCCACCACCCTACTACCACCACCTCTACTACCACCACCACTACCACTACCACCATCACCACCCCTACTACCACCACCTCTACTACCACTACCACCATCTCTGCTACCACCATCACCACCCATACTACCACCACCTCTACCATTCCACCATCTCTACTACCACCACCACTACCACCATCTCTGCTACCACCATCACCACCCCTACTACCACCACCTCTACTACCACCACCACTACCACTACCACCATCACCACCCCTACTACCACCACCTGTACCATTCCACCATCTCTACTACCACCACCACTACCACTACCACCATCACTACCACTACCACCATCACCTACCACTACCATAACAGATACATCACTACCGTTACATTTTTCACATAGGTCAGGTGATTTATTTACAAGCAGCCTCGTTAGGAATTTTAGCTCTGTTGTTGCTTGTTTTCCCTTGTAGCCTTTTGTACTACCCTCACCTCTAGTACAGTTGGCCACATAAGTGATGGCACGGCACCAAGTATTTCGTTGGAGGTGTTTGGTGTTGTGGTGAAATTAATACAAATATAGATTATTAGTAGGATCAGGGATGTCTCGTAGCGAGGCCGGTCTATATCAGCTGTGCCCCAGGAAGTGTCTTCCCTCTCACTTACACATTAGGCTACCATACCGCGGTTGGGAATATTAACATGATTAGATTCTATCTATCTATCTATTGCCTGACGCCGTGATCCCCGAAGGGGTGGCCACGAACGAACCGCCCCCATGCACCTCTGTCCCCAGTCAGTCGACGCCCCTCCCCCCAACCAGCACCACCTTCGTTCATATACTTCCTCAGTCCATCCTTCCACCTCTCTTTCGGTCTACCTCTCCCTCTCTGTCCCTCCACCTCGCTCTCGTTAGATTAATATCCAGTATTCGAGAATGGATAATAAGTCGTAGGCGTGTGCATAAACTTTTAACCGTCCTGGTGGTGTAATGGTTAGAGTGTTTACAAATTTGTGTGTGATAACCCAGGTTCGAGTCCCGATGGATCACATATATGCTTTCATTAATTTCGTTAGAGGTGCTTGGTGTTTTGGTAAAATTAATACAAATATAGAATATTTCGATCAATAATTGGTATCAGCACTAAGCATTAATTGGTATCAGCACTAAGCATTAATTGGTATCAGCACTAAGCATTAATTGGTATCAGCACTAAGCATTAATTGGTATCAGCACTAAGCATTATTGGTATCAGCACTAAGCATTAATTGGTATCAGCACTAAGCATTAATTGGTATCAGCACTAAGCATTAATTGGTATCAGCACTAAGCATTAATTGGTATCAGCACTAAGCATTAATTGGTATCAGCACTAAGCATTAATTGCAAATTGGTATCAGCACTAAGCATTAATTGGTATCAGCACTAAGCATTAATTGGTATCAGCACTAAGCATTAATTGGTATCAGCACTAAGCATTAATTGGTATCAGCACTAAGCATTAATTGGTATCAGCACTAAGCATTAATTGGTATCAGCACTAAGCATTAATTGGTATCAGCACTAAGCATTAATTGGTATCAGCACTAAGCATTAATTGGTATCAGCACTAAGCATTAATTGGTATCAGCACTAAGCATTAATTGGTATCAGCACTAAGCATTAATTGGTATCAGCACTAAGCATTAATTGATTGTTTAGAGTTATATATACACACATGTTCCCATCTTTACACACCCTATTCAACATCTGACAGACATTAATACAGCACACATCGAGCACAACTTAATGACAGCACCGACATGACTTATTTGGCCCACCGTACACCCCAACCTCACTGACCATCACCAGGAAAATATCGACACCTAAATAACACGGAGGTCTTAAGGGGAGATATCCACTTGAGGGACTTTTTTCTTGACCCCTTTCTCCCTCATGTCTAGCCCCGTTGCTTTTAAGATTCTAAGACGTTCGCCCCATTAGTTTGGCGATTTTAAGAACTTTCGCCCAATTTCTGACAATTTTAAGACCTTTCGTGCCACTTAGGTGTCGAATTTTTCCTGGCGAGCGATAGCGAGCCTGTAATTTAAGAGGAACCGGCCTTCGGCCTGGACATTTTTCTACCGAAAAATGTACACATTTATCTTGAAAGGGGGTCAAGGGGGAGTAATTTTAAGTTTGATGGAAGTCTAGGGAATCAACTAAAAACCTCCCCTTAAGGGAGCCCACCTCGCTGTTTTTATCTTTCTCTCCCTCTCTCTTTGGCTTGTATCCATTCGGCCCCATTCAGCCTACCGTTTTAAGACGTTTACCTCCATCCAGGTGTCAATATTTTCCTGGCGAGCGGTAGCGAGCCAGTATATATATATATTTTAGTTTTGACAGCAAGCTAAATTTCTACATTTTTCGATAGAAAAATGTCTCCGGCGACGCCGGATTTCTCCATACAATGCTGGCTCGCTATCGCTCGCCAGGAAGAAATCGACACCTGGATGGGGATAAACGTCTTAAAACAGTTGGCTGAATGGGGCCGAATGGACACAAGCCAGGGAAAGAGAGAACAGGAGAGAAAGGTATAAAAAGCCGGTTAAGGGGAGATTTCCACTTGATATATTTTTTTCTGGATCCCTTTCTCCCTCATGTTTAGCCCCAATGATTTTGAGATTTTAAAACGCTCGCCCCATTTATTAAGAACTTTCGGGCCATTTCTGTCAATTTTAAGACCTTTCGTGCCATTTAGGTGTCGATTTTGTCCTGGCGAGCGATAGCGAGCCTGTAATTTAAGAAGAATCGGCCTTCGGCCGGGACATTTTTCTACCGAAAAATTTACAAATTTTATCTTGAAAGGGGGTCTAGAGGGTGTAATTTTAAGCTTGATGGAGGTCTAGGGAACTAACTAAAAAAAAACCCTTAAGGTGGTAGTGCTTGGTTTTTGGTCTATATTCTGCACATATTTATTAATTGATGTTTTAGTTTCCTCGCTAGACCTCCATCAAGCTTAGACAAACACCCCCTAGACCCCCTCTCAAGATAAATGTGTGCATTTTTCGGTTGAAAATTTCCGGTTCCTCCTAAAATTAGAGGCTCGTTATCGCTTGCCAGGAAAAAGTTCGACACCTAAAGGGCCCTCAAGGCAACAAAATGAGGCGAAAGGCCTCAAAATAGCCAAGCTAACGGAACGAACGTCTGGAAACCTCAAAACTAATATGCTAAACATGAGGAAGGAGAGGGACCAGAAAAGCCGAGTACTACCCCCTTAAAATGGCCAATCTACTGGAGTGAACAGTCTTAAAATCTCTATCGGGGCTAAACATGAGGGAGAAGGGGGTCCAGAAAGTCTCCCATACTCACCCTTCTTCCCCAATACTGACAATCTTCACCAATACTATAGTCTGTTCGCTGTAAGTAGGCGATCAATGATGACCTCTATCCTCTGTAACTTAAAAAGAGCTAAAGCAAATTGGCTGTAAATTTCCACATCTATTCCTTGACTGACTCTTCCCAAATGGTAGACATATTAGCTGGATTACTCTAGTCGTTTTTGAGTTACAGAGGTTAGAGGTCAGGATTTGTCGCCTACTTACAGCGGATAGACAATACACCCCATCCAGTACCGGTGACGTCCTCTCATCATAGTCTGGACCCTGTAAGACGATTTTATTCAGCTTCAGAAGGATCTGTGGTAGCTCCAGGGATTATAGGAGGTAGTCTGTCGTCTTTTTCACTGTTAGAGGTCCTTCCTAAGCTGAATATAATCCTCTAATATTTGGTACTGAAGAAGATATATAACTCTTATTGCCGCCGCCCCCCCCCCCCCCCCCCCGTCCACCACCACCACCACCACCACCACCACCACGTCGACCAGTAGCCCATTCCAACGCCCACCACTGAATACAGATTTTTATATATTCTCTCTCTCTCTCTCTCTCTCTGCATAATGTTTAGCCTCAACATTAATACAACACATAACCATGGCTGGAAGTTAGAAATGAATAGGTTTAGTACTAGTATTTGTGGAAATGTTTTTACATATAAGATCTGCTATACCTGGAAACAAACTCCCCTCCGAAGTTGTAAACGGTTCTTCAGTAGAGCAGCTCAGAAGAGTAGATAGTATTTTGCACACTCTGTAATGAGTAGGCTATTGCACTAAACAACATCTCTCCTTCCACTACCAGTATCTCTGTAACTCAAAAAGGGCTAGAGAAAATTGGCTGTAAATGTTTACACCTATTCCTTGACTGACTCTTCCCAAATGGTAGAAATATTAGCTCGATTACTCTAGCCGTTATTGAGTTACAGAGGTTAAAAGTCATGATTTCTCGCCTACTTACAGGGAATGTACTAAAAAATTCAGTCCTGACCACCTCCTTTGGATCGTAAGGTCTGTGTGGCCAGTGTATCTATGTAAATATCTCTCTCTCTCTCTCTCTTTTTGCACCACTGACCCTCCCTGGCACACCCAACTTTATCGCCCTGAATATTCAATGGCCTCTAATTTGTTGGTATGGGGTCCTGGGAAGGGGGGGTGGGGGGGGGGGGGGGGGGGGGAGGGGAGGGGGGGGGGGGGGCCGGGGGGGGCGGGGGTTAATCCACTCCGCCTTATTCCCCTACCGATTTTAAGTCTTTATTCATACACACACACACTTACATACATATACACTCTTACTCACACACACACACACACTCACACACACACACACACACACACACACACACACACACACACACACACACACACTTACATACATATACACTCTTACTCACACACACACACACACACTCACACACACACACACACACACACACACACACACACACACACACACACACACACACACACACCCACCCACCCACCTCAAGGTCGCCAAATGTTGCATGTGACCTCGTAGTTAAGGTAGAATAAGCAGTGTACCTTACTTAGGTTAAGAAAAACACTAGATTTTCCGTCTCAAGGCTGCAAGTGATCAATAAGCCGACAAGTATTACTATTGTTATTTTTAGTATCTATCTATCTATCTTATCTACTTATCTTTCTATAATTATGGTGTTTATATTTAGTATGGACTTATCTCTATATACTCTATAAAAACTTTCCTTGTGGGCATTTCCTGAGCCATAAGGTTACATTTCATCCTATTTTCCGATACGTCTTTTTAGCAGGAGAAAACGGAGGGTGGGGAGAGAGGCTTCTACATTCTACTATAAACTGTCCCTCTCTAGTGGTATTAAGGGGAGGTATTTACTTTGTTCCCTAGACCTCCATCAAGCTTAAAATTACACCCCCTTGAGTCCCTTTCAAGATAAATTTGTACATTTTTCGGTAGAAAAATGTCCCGGCCGAAGGCCGGTTCCTCTTAAATTACAGGCTCGCTATCGCTCGCCAGAATAAAATCGACACCTGAATTGCACGAAAGGTCTTAATATGGGGTGAAAGTTCTTAAAATCGCTATACTAATCGGGCAAACTTTTTATAATATCAAAAGCAATGGGGCTAAACATGAGGGAGAAAGGGGTCAAGAAAAAAATCTCTCAAGTGGATATCTCCCCTTAAGGCCTAGCCACCTAGTAGGGACTGCGAGTTCTGTGTGGTCTGAGTATCTGTGTAACTCTGTGTAACTCATTTTCCCCAAAACGTCATGACACAGCCACCTTTCCAAGACACCTCCCCTACCCTCCACCCCCTCACACACACACACACACACACACACACACACACACACACACACACACACACACACACACACAGACTAACTTTAGTAACGCACCACCTCTCCTTGGACATTGTTTCGCCATTATCGAACTCCGCCCGTAACCTAGTTCGCTAACACCCCTCCTCCCACCCCCCCTTCAGTCGTTAAAAGGGGACGGGTTATTTATTTCTGGCCTCCCTTCTCCCTCATGTTTAGCCCCATTAGTTTTCCGATGTTAATACGTTCGGCCCATTAGCTTGGCCTTTCACCCTATTTCTTTGCAATTTTAGTTTCCTCCCTAGACTTCTATCAAGATGAAAAAAACATCCCCAAGTCCTACTTCTAGATAAATGTATACATTTTTCGGTATACAAATGTCCCGGTCTTCCCCTGAATTACAGGCCTTAAATTACAAGGTTCTTAAAATTGACAAACTAATGGGGCGAAAGTAATGTAATCTCGTAAGTAAAGAAGCTACACATGAGGGAGAAAGGGGTCCAGAAAAAACCGATACCTCCCTTTAAATATCAGAACTAAGAGAGTGAAACAGGGAGGTAAACAAAAGACCCCCCTCCTCCATCATAGGGTGAAGGGGAAGTTTTTGTTTTTGATGAACCCCTTTCTCCTTCATGTTTAGCCTAATTAGTTTTCATATTTTGAGACTTTCGACCATTTCTTTGTCAACGTTAAAACCTTTCGTGCCATTTAGGTGTCGATTTTTTCCTGGCGAGTTATAGCGATCCTGCAATTTAGGAGGAAATTTTTCTACCGAAAAATGTACAAATTTATCTCGTAGGGGTTTCTGTGGTATTTTTGTGTGTATTTGGTTAACTTTATAGAGACCTAGGGAGCAAACTAGAAGAAAATATATATTTTATATATACTGTATATACAGTATATATATAAATTATATATATATATATATATATATATATATATATATATATATATATATATATATATATATACCGGTAAAAATAATATTAGCTAAATAAGTAATATATCACGACCCCTTCAGCTAGCCAACTTCTCCAAACTTTTTATGGGGTACATGTTGAGCTATTACCGGACCTACTTTGGTCCCCCCTTCCCTCACCCCCCCCCCCCCCCCCCTCTGTCTCTCTCTGTATATCTCTATCTCTCTCTCCCTCTCCCTCTCTCTCTCTCTCTCTCTCTCTCTCTCTCTCTCTCTCTCTCTCTCTCTCTCTCTCTCTCTCTCTCTCTCTCTCTCTCTCTCTCTCTCTCTCTCAGTCAGATAAAATTGTACTCTGTAATACAAGTTAACCCCGTCTGTATCAGCGACGCCTTTTTTTTATTTCAGGTATATTAAGAGGATTTTATAAATTGTATGAGTTATGTACGGTACCTTAAAGGATTAATTGAGACAGTCTGTAGCCTGTTAATGGGTAGACGTCCTTCCTAAGTTGAAGAAAA
The DNA here is from genome assembly GCA_032716605.1 of Paralithodes platypus. Taxonomy (NCBI): domain Eukaryota; kingdom Metazoa; phylum Arthropoda; class Malacostraca; order Decapoda; family Lithodidae; genus Paralithodes; species Paralithodes platypus. Next base: position 7,719,560 of record CM064533.1, on the reverse strand, counting down.
TCGTCTAATAGTTGCCATAATATAATGACTTAGTACATCACCGGTACAGAAGGGGTTAAGTTTCAGTAGTATGTAATATTTCTCAACTTTGTGCTTCACTATGTATTTCCCAGTTAAGGGGAGGTTTTTAGTTTGGTCCCTAGATATCCTTCAAGCTTAAGATTACACCCCCTTGAGCCCCTTTCAAGATAAATGTGTACATTTTTCGGTAGAAAAATGTCCCGGCTGAAAGCCGGTTCCTCTTAAATTACAGGCTCGCTATCGCTCGCCAGGATAAAATCGACACCTAAATGGCACGAACGGTCTTAAAATTGACAGAAATGGGTTGAAAGTTCTTTAAATCGTCAAAATAATGGGGCGAACGTCTTAACATTAGGGAAACAATGGGGCTAAACATGAGGGAGAAAGGAGTCATGAAAAAAATCCCTCAAGTGGAAATCTCCCCTTAACCCTTTCAAGCTCCAATACGCGTTTCTGTTCTGTTTCTGGCTACTATTAGACGATTTTATTCTGATTAGTAACGGTATATGGAAGTCAAAGGGTTGATTGAGACAGTATTCACCCTTTTAATACCCACAGATCCTTCCTAAGCTGCATAAAAATCGTCTAATGATAGCCAAAATGAACTGCTAAAACGCGTGAGAGCTTCAGAGGGTTAATTTGTTGTCATTCTGCTGGGGGCCTTGTTTCCCCAACTAAGGGTTAATTTGTTGTCATTCTGGGGGCCTTTTTTTCCCCAACTAAGGGTTAATTTGTTGTCATTCTGCTGGGGGCCTTGTTTCCCCAACTAAGGGTTAATTTGTTGTCATTCTGCTGGGGGCCTTGTTTCCCCAACTAAGGGTTAATTTGTTGTCATTCTGCTGGGGGCCTTGTTTCCCCAACTAAGGGTTAATTTGTTGTCATTCTGCTGGGGGCCTTGTTTCCCCAACTAAATTTCACACACTCCAAGGAGTGGTGGGTGGGGAGAGAGCCTTCTGCTTTGCTGTCTGTACCTTCCATTTTGTAGCAGATCCCATGTAAGCATTAAGTCCGGACTGTCTATTTTCTGCTCCAAGTATAAAATTACAGGCTCGCTACCGCTTGCCAGAAAAATCGACACCTAAATGGCACGAAAGGTCTGAAAATTGTCAACGAAATGGGACAAAAGGTATTAACATCGCCAACATAATTGGCCAAACGTCATAAATCTGTAAAATAATGGGGCTAAGCATGAGGAAGGAGGGGGGACCAGAAAAACGGCCCGTGTCCCCTTAAGTTTGTAAATACTCACTGCCTAAAGGGGAGATCTCCACTTAAGGGATTTTTTTCTTGACCCCTTTCTCCCTCATGTTTAGCCCCATTGCTTTTGATATTATAAAACGTTCGCCCCATTAGTTTAGCGATTTTAAGAACTTTCACCCCATATTAAGACCTTTCGTGCCATTCAGGTGTCGATTTTATCCTGGCGAGCGATAGCGAGCCTGTAATTTAAGAGGAACCGGTCTTTGGCCGGGACATTTTTCTACCGAAAAATTTACAAATTTATCTTGAAAGGGACTCAAGGGGGTGTAGTTTTAAGCTTGATGGAGGTCTAGTGAACAAACTAAATACCTCCCCTTAAGAAGGATCTGTGCTAGTAAAAGAGGTTAAGTGATATTGTTCGAAGCCTGTGAATGGCTGGAGGCTCTTATTAAACTGAATAAAGTCGTCTAACAGCAGCCATAATAAAGTGAAAAGGTCGTTACCGGTAGGCTATTGAATGAGTTAAAAGTACGTTACCGGTAGGCTATTGAATGAGTTAAAAGTACGTTACCGGTAGGCTATTGAATGAGTTAAAAGTACGTTACCGGTAGGCTATTGAATGAGTTAAAAGTACGTTACCGGTAGGCTATTGAATGAGTTAAAAGTACGTTACCGGTAGGCTATTGAATGAGTTAAAAGGTCGTTACCGATAGGCTATTGAATGAGTTAAAAGGTCGTTACCGGTAGGCTATTGAATGAGTTAAAAGTACGTTACCGGTAGGCTATTGAATGAGTTAAAAGTACGTTACCGGTAGGCTATTGAATGAGTTAAAAGTACGTTACCGGTAGCTATTGAATGAGTTAAAAGTACGTTACCGGTAGGCTATTGAATGAGTTAAAAGTACGTTACCGGTAGGCTATTGAATGAGTTAAAAGTCCGTTACCGGTAGCTATTGAATGAGTTAAAAGTACGTTACCGGTAGGCTATTGAATGAGTTAAAAGTACGTTACCGGTAGCTATTGAATGAGTTAAAAGTACGTTACCGGTAGGCTATTGAATGAGTTAAAAGTACGTTACCGGTAGCTATTGAATGAGTTAAAAGTACGTTACCAGTAGGCTATTGAATGAGTTAAAAGTACGTTACCGGTAGGCTATTGAATGAGTTAAAAGTACGTTACCGGTAGCTATTGAATGAGTTAAAAGTACGTTACCGGTAGGCTATTGAATGAGTTAAAAGTACGTTACCGGTAGGCTATTGAATGAGTTAAAAGTACGTTACCGGTAGGCTATTGAATGAGTTAAAAGTACGTTACCGGTAGGCTATTGAATGAGTTAAAAGTACGTTACCGGTAGCTATTGAATGAGTTAAAAGTACGTTACCGGTAGGCTATTGAATGAGTTAAAAGTACGTTACCGGTAGGCTATTGAATGAGTTAAAAGTACGTTACCGGTAGGCTATTGAATGAGTTAAAAGTACGTTACCGGTAGACTATTGAATGAGTTAAAAGTACGTTACCGGTAGGCTATTGAATGAGTTAAAAGTACGTTACCGGTAGGCTATTGAATGAGTTAAAAGTACGTTACCGGTAGGCTATTGAATGAGTTAAAAGTACGTTACCGGTAGGCTATTGAATGAGTTAAAAGTACGTTACCGGTAGCTATTGAATGAGTTAAAAGTACGTTACCGGTAGGCTATTGAATGAGTTAAAAGTACGTTACCGGTAGGCTATTGAATGAGTTAAAAGTACGTTACCGGTAGCTATTGAATGAGTTAAAAGTACGTTACCGGTAGGCTATTGAATGAGTTAAAAGTACGTTACCGGTAGCTATTGAATGAGTTAAAAGTACGTTACCGGTAGGCTATTGAATGAGTTAAAAGTACGTTACCGGTAGCTATTGAATGAGTTAAAAGTACGTTACCGGTAGGCTATTGAATGAGTTAAAAGTACGTTACCGGTAGGCTATTGAATGAGTTAAAAGTACGTTACCGGTAGCTATTGAATGAGTTAAAAGTACGTTACCGGTAGGCTATTGAATGAGTTAAAAGTACGTTACCGGTAGGCTATTGAATGAGTTAAAAGTACGTTACCGGTAGGCTATTGAATGAGTTAAAAGTACGTTACCGGTAGGCTATTGAATGAGTTAAAAGTACGTTACCGGTAGCTATTGAATGAGTTAAAAGTACGTTACCGGTAGGCTATTGAATGAGTTAAAAGTACGTTACCGGTAGGCTATTGAATGAGTTAAAAGTACGTTACCGGTAGGCTATTGAATGAGTTAAAAGTACGTTACCGGTAGACTATTGAATGAGTTAAAAGTACGTTACCGGTAGGCTATTGAATGAGTTAAAAGTACGTTACCGGTAGGCTATTGAATGAGTTAAAAGTACGTTACCGGTGGACTATTGAATGAGTTAAAAGTACGTTACCGGTAGCTATTGAATGAGTTAAAAGTACGTTACCGGTAGGCTATTGAATGAGTTAAAAGTACGTTACCGGTAGGCTATTGAATGAGTTAAAAGTACGTTACCGGTAGGCTATTGAATGAGTTAAAAGTACGTTACCGGTAGGCTATTGAATGAGTTAAAAGTACGTTACCGGTAGGCTATTGAATGAGTTAAAAGTACGTTACCGGTAGGCTATTGAATGAGTTAAAAGTACGTTACCGGTAGCTATTGAATGAGTTAAAAGTACGTTACCGGTAGGCTATTGAATGAGTTAAAAGTACGTTACCGGTAGCTATTGAATGAGTTAAAAGTACGTTACCGGTAGGCTATTGAATGAGTTAAAAGGTCGTTACCGGTAAGCTATTGAATGAGTTAAAAGTACGTTACCGGTAGGCTATTGAATGAGTTAAAAGTACGTTACCGGTAGGCTATTGAATGAGTTAAAATCTATAACTCAAAGGAGGCTCGAGTGAATGGGCTGTAAATGTCCACGCCTATTCACTGGCTGACCCTTCCCAAATAACAGAAATATTAGCTCGATTACTCCAGTCGTTTGTAGGTTATAGAGGTTAATGTACCAGAGCTTTGGCCTACTTATTTGGCACAGGGTATAGTAGGAACCACTATAGTCTATTTGGCACAGGGTATAGTAGGAACCACTATAGTCTATTTGGCACAGGGTATAGTAGGAACCACTATAGTCTATTTGGCACAGGGTATAGTAGGAACCACTATAGTCTATTTGGCACAGGGTATAGTAGGAACCACTATAGTCTATTTGGCACAGGGTATAGTAGGAACCACTATAGTCTATTTGGCACAGGGTATAGTAGGAACCACTATAGTCTATTTGGCACAGGGTATAGTAGGCACCACTATAGTCTATTTGGCACAGGGTATAGTAGGAACCACTATAGTCTATTTGGCACAGGGTATAGTAGGAACCACTATAGTCTATTTGGCACAGGGTATAGTAGGAACCACTATAGTCTATTTGGCACAGGGTATAGTAGGAACCACTATAGTCTATTTGGCACAGGGTATAGTAGGAACCACTATAGTCTATTCGCTGTACGTAGGCGAGAAATCATGACTTCTAACCTCTGTAACTCAAAACTACTAGAGTAATCGAGCTGATATTTCTACCATTTGGGAAGAGTCGGTCAAGGTATAGATGTGGAAATGTACAGCCCATTTGCTCCAGCCCTTTTTGAGTTACAGAGGATAGAGGTCATGATTGTTTGCCTACTTACAGTGAATAGACTATAGGCAGGGTGTCAAACGAAAACAGAGTCCATTATATTTATCTTTTAACCCTTTCTATACTGGCGACGTTTTTCTTTGTTTTCTTGTTATATTGAGACGACTTTGTGCAGTTTAAGAAAGATCTGTGATAGTCAAAATGGTTGTTGTTGTTGTTGTTGTTCCCCAAGCTGCCTGGCCGAACAGCCCCAAGGCCCCGAGCAATTCCAAGGCCATAACCGAGCGCCCCCACAGTCAAAATGGTTAAGTAAGATAGTTGAGAGCCTGTTAATTGCTTGGAGGCCCATGTTATACTGAATACAACCGTCTAATAGTAACCAGTATATAACGAAAAGGACGGAGCTGGTACAGAAAGGGTTACAGATGAAATGATGGTATAATGCTCAAATGGTGTCTTTGAAAGTGACATAATGGCCAACACACTGCTATTTCATGAAAGTGACATAATGGCCAACACACTGCTATTTGAAAGTGACATAATGGCCAACACACTGCTATTTGAAAGTGACATAATGGCCAACACACTGCTATTTCATGAAAGTGACATAATGGCCAACACACTGCTATTTCATGAAAGTGACATAATGGCCAACACACTGCTATTTGAAAGTGACATAATGGCCAACACACTGCTATTTCATGAAAGTGACATAATGGCCAACACACTGCTATTTGAAAGTGACATAATGGCCAACACACTGCTATTTGAAAGTGACATAATGGCCAACACACTGCTATTTGAAAGTTACATAATGGCCAACACACTGCTATTTGAAAGTGACATAATGGCCAACACACTGCTATTTGAAAGTGACATAATGGCCAACACACTGCTATTTCATGAAAGTGACATAATGGCCAACACACTGCTATTTCATGAAAGTGACATAATGGCCAACACACTGCTATTTGAAAGTGACATAATGGCCAACACACTGCTATTTCATGAAAGTGACATAATGGCCAACACACTGCTATTTGAAAGTGACATAATGGCCAACACACTGCTATTTCATGAAAGTGACATAATGGCCAACACACTGCTATTTCATGAAAGTGACATAATGGCCAACACACTGCTATTTGAAAGTGACATAATGGCCAACACACTGCTATTTCATGTTTATTTTCTTAAATGCACTAATTTATTCAATCAAGTTCAAGCTCAGGATGGATCTCAACAGACTGGATGAATGGTCTGAGACATGTCAGATGCCTCCAAATTTGGAAAAGTGCAAGGTGATGCATATCAGCCAAGCAAACCCTAAGTCAGGCTATTCGCTATTGAGAATGCCTCTGGAAGTGATTGACTTGGATTTTTTTTTTAGTGTTCTGATTATCAGTGACCTAAAGTTTTCCAAGCAGTGCATTGAAGTAGAGAAGAAAGCTCGGGAATTATTGGGCTATATTAAGAGGCAATTTACGTGTAGAAATATGGAAATAGTCCTCACATTTTACAACGCTCTGATGCGGCCTTTCCTGGAATATGCTGTTCAATTCTGGACTCCAGCACTCAGGAAAGATATAGAGCAACTAGAAAGAGTACAAACTAGGGCTACCAAGCATATTACATCGATTAGAAGTCAGAGCTATGAGGACCGGTTGAGACCTCTTGATCTCTTTCTGATGGAGACACGCAGACTATTAGGTCAGCTCATTGAAGTTTTTAAAATACTTAATGGGTTTGACAATGTGCATTATAGGAAAATGTTTAGCCTCAATATGAATACAACACGCAACCATGGCTGGAAACTAGAATTGAAAAGGTTGAGCACTAGTATGTGTGAAAACTTTTCCACATAATTATAAGATCTGTTCTACCTGCAACAAACTTTCCTCCGAACTTGTAAACAGCTCTTCAGTAGAACAGTTCAAAAAGAGAGTAGATAGTACAGTATTTTGCACACTTTGTAAAGAGTGTAGTGCACTAAACAGTCTCTCTCCTTCCACTTCAAGTATCTCCTCGGAATGGACCGCAAGTTCTCTGAGATACTAACTATCCCTTGTAACTCCTTATATCTCTCTCTCTCTCTCTCCCGCGGCCCCCACATCACCGGATCCGCCATAATTACCACCGTTAGCGGGGGATCAATACCCAGGTTGTATTATTTACACCAATTAAGGGTC
>CM064533.1:7657502-7707502 GCA_032716605.1 Paralithodes platypus | reverse complement strand
ATTATTAGTAGTAGTAGTATATTATTATTATTATTAGTAGTAGTAGTAGTAGTAGTAGTAGCAGCATACTTATATATATTATTATTATTATTATTAGTAGTAGTAGTAGTAGTAGTAGTAGTAGTAGTATTATCATTATTATTATTAGTAGTAGTAGTAGTAGTAGTAGTAGTAGTAGTAGTAGTATATTATTATTATTATTATTAGTAGTAGTAGTAGTAGTAGTAGTAGTAGTATATTATTATTATTATTAGTAGTAGTAGTAGTAGTAGTAGTAGTAGTAGTAGTAGTAGTATATTATTATTATTATTATTAGTAGTAGTAGTAGTAGTAGTAGTAGTAGTATATTATTATTATTATTATTATTAGTAGTAGTAGTAGTAGTAGTAGTATATATTATTATTATTATTAGTAGTAGTAGTAGTAGTAGTAGTAGTAGTATATTATTATTATTATTATTATTAGTAGTAGTAGTAGTAGTAGTAGTAGTAGTATATTATTATTATTATTATTAGTAGTAGTAGTAGTAGTAGTAGTATATTATTATTAGTAGTAGTAGTAGTAGTAGTAGTAGTAGTATATTATTATTATTATTATTAGTAGTAGTAGTAGTAGTAGTAGTAGTAGTAGTATATTATTATTATTATTATTATTATTAGTAGTAGTAGTAGTAGTAGTAGTAGTAGTATATTATTATTATTATTATTATTAGTAGTAGTAGTAGTAGTAGTAGTAGTAGTATATTATTATTATTATTAGTAGTAGTAGTAGTAGTAGTAGTAGTAGTATATTATTATTATTATTATTAGTAGTAGTAGTAGTAGTAGTAGTAGTAGTATATTAATATTATTATAGTAGTAGTAGTAGTAGTAGTAGTAGTAGTAGTAGTATATTATTATTATTATTAGTAGTAGTAGTAGTAGTAGTAGTAGTAGTAGTATATTATTATTATTATTATTATTAGTAGTAGTAGTAGTAGTAGTAGTAGTAGTAGTAGTATATTATTATTATTAGTAGTAGTAGTAGTAGTAGTAGTAGTAGTAGTAGTATATTATTATTATTAGTAGTAGTAGTAGTAGTAGTAGTAGTAGTAGTAGTATATTATTATTATTATTATTAGTAGTAGTAGTAGTAGTAGTAGTAGTAGTAGTATATTATTATTATTAGTAGTAGTAGTAGTAGTAGTATATTATTATTATTATTAGTAGTAGTAGTAGTAGTAGTAGTATATTATTATTATTATTAGTAGTAGTAGTAGTAGTAGTAGTAGTAGTAGTAGTATATTATTATTATTATTATTAGTAGTAGTAGTAGTAGTAGTAGTAGTAGTAGTAGTAGTATATTATTATTATTATTATTAGTAGTAGTAGTAGTAGTAGTAGTAGTAGTAATATATTATTATTATTATTATTATTAGTAGTAGTAGTAGTAGTAGTAGTAGTAGTAGTAGTATATTATTATTAGTAGTAGTAGTAGTAGTAGTAGTAGTAGTAGTAGTAGTAGTATATTATTATTAGTAGTAGTAGTAGTAGTAGTAGTAGTAGTAGTAGTAGTAGTAGTATGATTATTATTATTATAGTAGTAGTAGTAGTAGTAGTAGTAGTAGTAGTAGTATATTATATTATTATTAGTAGTAGTAGTAGTAGTAGTAGTAGTAGTAGTAGTAGTATATTATTATTATTATTATTATTATTAGTAGTAGTAGTAGTAGTATATTATTATTATTAGTAGTAGTAGTAGTAGTAGTAGTAGTAGTAGTAGTAGTATTATTATTATTATTATTATTAGTAGTAGTAGTAGTAGTAGTAGTATATTATTATTATTAGTAGTAGTAGTAGTAGTAGTAGTAGTAGTAGTAGTAGTAGTAGTATATTATTATTAGTAGTAGTAGTAGTAGTAGTAGTATATTATTATTATTATTAGTAGTAGTAGTAGTAGTAGTAGTAGTAGTAGTAGTATATTATTATTATTATTAGTAGTAGTAGTAGTAGTAGTAGTAGTATATCGTAACTCATAGCTACAAGCTATTGTACGATAGCTATTTGATTTGTAATTGTCGTACGGTCGCGCTAATAAGTCATGTCCCAGCTGTCATTGCATTTGGCTTGTTCTGCGCTGTATTAATGTCTGTCAGATGTTGAATAGGGTGGGTAAGTGTAGGAACATGTTTGCATATTTCGCTCGATATGAAGAAATCAAGCTTAGATATTGCTGATACCAATTATTTATCAAAACATACTTGGTACCGAGACATCACTTATTAGCGCGACTGTACATCATGATTGTAAAGTACTGTACGATAGCCATTTCATTTATACAGGCCTATTTCATTTTTTCTTATTTCCATTATTTGGATTTAATGGGATTCGTAATTAGATTATAACTAATATAGATAATCCTTTGGTGAAGGTATTGTATAATTGGGTATTTGAATAGTTAAATTAATTAGCTAAAAGAACCAACACACAAGTGTGACGTCTTGTGTCGATGTAGGCGCAAACGCTCTCATATCCGACCGCAAGGGACTGGAGTTTTCGCAGAGAGGGTCCAGTCCTGACGTTATTCTTGACTTCCAGTGTGCTGGCTTCATAATCCAATAGGGTTGATAGCCTCTGAAGTCTTATTTTAACTAACTAACTATCCGACCACCGCCTGCATCCCCTGGACCAGCTCACAAGCCACAGATCACGAGATATGTATCCTTGACCGGTTTATAGTTATCTCAAGGCCTAATTAGAACTTTATAATTATGTAGGTGGTTTGGATGATTGGTAAGTCTGCAGAGAACAACAACTCATGTTATTTTAGTTTTACATGTTTACTTTTATATTTTAATGGTTTGTAAGTGTGTATTTTATTGTTAGAAAGTGCGGAAAGCACTTTCTATTAGCATTTGCATTGTTAATTGTAATTCCGATAACCCAACAATCTAGGGGAGAGTTTGGGAATGCGGGGTTTACTCGATTTAGTCAACTTTGAAAAGACATTAGCCTAAACTGACATCCTTACCTAACCTATCCTAGTATTATGGGTGGGAGCTGCTGCCCCCACACCACCACTGGTTGGGTATTAAAACATTAAAAGATTGACGGGCGCCGAAATAAAAGTCGATGAATTCTACGATGTTTACTCAGCAATATTCAGCTTTGGCTGTCGATAACAGGAAAATACTAATAAACATGTACTGACGTCTTGTAGGTGAAGCTCCACTCTGATTGGCTACTGAACATCGGGGAGGAGCCTCCAAGGAGCCTAGAATGTAAACAAAGTGTCTTGGACTGACTGTACAAAAATAACTCTGCAAATGTTATAGGGGAATAAAAATCAAATAGACAAAATACGAACAGTAGCACTTATCCGTGCATCAGTAAGGTCCCTTGAGTAAGGTAAGAGCGAACAAAAATAATTCCATAAGACAGGAATCCCGTAATCGTGGAGTTGTTGTTCTGCAGAATACCTGGATGATTTATTAAGGGGTTATATCGTCCGAGGTAATTTAATAGAACTTCCCTATTTACTCGCTAGCCTTACCTTGTATTACTACTCTTGTTATATTGCTTTTAACATGATTTGCTAACTCCCTGTTTGTGTTATAGTAGTAGTAGTAGTAGTAGTAGTAGTAGTATTTTGTTACCAGTATATTATTTTCGTGAGATCGACCACCCTCTGTATGTATTACTTTTGTATATTCAATAATTTATAATTTTTATAACGCCATTTTCGTTCTCTGGTTATCAAAGAACGGGGAACTATTATATTTTTGATCAAGTGTTACATTGTGTTATTTATTCTGATACATATACAATTTCGGAGTTGTTTCTGGCTTAATTGAATCTCCTTATGCATTTTATGCCAAATATTTGCATTTCGGTGGTTCGTTTTATCAGCTTCAAAATGTATCAGAATTAATAATCACGACTGTACACTCTGACTCTAAGTCACGATTCATGTCCTAGCTTCAGTTGGCCACATAAGTTTTTCCTGAGTTGATGTATGGAAGGAAAATTTGTATGATTAAATATATATATATATATATATATATATATATATATATATATATATATATATATATGTGTGTATTTTCTTGTGCAGTAGTTAAATATCATGACCAATTAATGATTATATAGCAAATTGTTTGTTTAAAGTTAATATTACTACCTTTCCTTCCATACATGAAGTTAGGGAGTGTATGATATTTATGTAACCAACTGTACATTATTTATTTTTGTCCTTTCTTTCTTTCTTTCTTTCTTTCTTTCTTTCTGTCTCTCTTTCTTTCTTTTTTTTCTTTCTTTTTTTTGTCTATGTGATTGAGGGAGGCAAAAGGCATTACTGCCTATAGCGAGTGCCTCCCCCATAGTTGAAAGAGTGACAGGGCCAAAATCAAGGGACGTTCGAGCCAAAATGCCTGGACACACGGAGTTTGAAGCAATTTAAGTCATAGGAAGAGGGAAAGACTGATTCTGGGAGAGAGTTCCAGAGCTCAGCTGTTGAGTAGAAGAAAGTTTGAGAGTAACGTTTCACTCTTGGGTTGGAGAGTTGCACAGAGTAGGGGTGGGATTGAGTTGCAAGACGGGTACCACGTGCCCTACGTAAAGGAGGTGGTATGCACTGGGATAGCTCTGAGGAACACTGATTATTATAGTAGCGATAGAATAGCGAGAGAGATGCAACATTGCGGCGGAGAGAGAGAGACTGCAGAGAGTTGGTGAGTGGACGGGAGTTAGTGATACGAAAGGCCTTCCTTTCAACTTTGTCTAGGAGAGCGGTGTGAGAGGAACCTCCCCAGACATGTGAACAATACTCAATACAAGGGCGCACTATGCCCCTGTACAGAGCAAGAAGCTGTGCAGGGGAAAAGAACCCCCTAAGGCGGTTGAGCACACCGAGCTTCTGGGAGGCTGCCTTAGCAAGACTGGTAATATGGTCCTTCCAAATGAGAGCAGAAGAAAAAGAGACACCAAGAATATTGAGAGAAGATGAAGGGTTGATTTTTGTATTGTTGAAGAATAAGGGATAGTCCGCTGGGAGATCCTGACGGGTAGATAGATGGAGAAATTGGGTTTTGGAAGCATTAAAGTTAACAAGGTTTTCTCTGCCCCAATTGGAAATAGTATTTAGATCAGAATTTAAGAGTTCTATGGCTTCATTAGTTTGTCGTTGAGGAATTGCTGGCTGGGGCGTTCTGAAAAACTAATGGAGTAGTGTAAGGTTGAGTCGTCTGCATATGAATGGATGGGAATTAAGGTACAGTTAAGGAGATCATTTATAAAAATTAGAAAGAGAATAGGAGATAGGACAGAGCCCTGAGGAACACCGGAGTTTATAGGGTGAGGAAGTGAACAATGGCCGTCCACAACCGCGGCTATGGAACGGCCGGAAAGGAAATTAGAGACAAAGGCACAGATGGAGGGATAGAAACCGAAGGAGGGTAGTTTAGAAATTAAAGATTTATGCCAGACTCTATCGAAGGCTTTCGATGTCTAGTGCAATAGAAAATATATATTAATTTATATATTTATATATTTTTACTATGGCGTTTGAGTTTTTTTGTTTATGTATACTGTATATATATATATATATATATATATATATATATATATATATATATATATATATATATATTTTATCTATTCATTTATTTATGTTTTGACTATGGCTTTTCATTTGCTTTCTTTTTTATATCTATTTTTTGATCTATTTTTGTATTTTTGTATTTTTTTTTCCTATGCCATTTGAGTGTACCGGACTCCACCCAGAACACCCCGGCAGCTGAGCGTGGATAATTTATAGGATGTGATTAGCATAATGAGACGAGACAACTTTTGTGGTAAATTGCTCTGACCTTTAGGGGTGTCTGCAATATTAACTAAGAGAGAGAGAGAGAGAGAGAGAGAGAGAGAGAGAGAGAGAGAGAGAGAGAGAGAGAGAGAGAGAGAGAACAATTAATGTACGGTAGATTAAAAGTTTGGCATGGTTGGCTGCGATATTTACTTATTTGTTATATATATATATATATATATATATATATATATCATTATATATAGAGAGAGTAAATATTGCAGGATGAAATATATAATTCAAATAGCGTGCTGTCGTATCAACCTGAAGATATCTTGAGACATTAGACTAAAAATCGGTGTTCCAATGTTTCTTTCTTCCTGCGACTTTATTACATATATTCATCACATATATATATATATATATATATATATATATATATATATATATATATATATATATATATATATATATATATATATATATATTCATCACATATATATATATATATATATATAGCCGACAGGGCTAGGATTCGAACCGTACAGGCAGGGAGTCCAACCTCCTACACCATCACGAGGGTTAATAGAAGGAATTTGATACTTCTAACAGTATTCCTTGCCAACCTGACTGATGGGGAGGCAGATAATCATTTAATGGAAATCCCATGGTGGTTCCCAGCCGGACTAGAACCACCGACAGTCAGGAGGAGTGTCTATGCTTTAATCCACTACACCACGTGTATTTGTGAGCAATGATTGATATTGATGTGTTTGGCTGGGCGAGAAATATAGCAAATCCGTATAACCCGAGTTGCGTGGGGGCACTTGTAAAAATCCCTGTGTGGTATCCTGGATTAAGGAGCATATGATTTGTGTTGAATTGAAAAGCATTCTCCAAGTAGGATTACCCTTCTCCTTAATATATAATTATAGAAATAGGTTAAGTATACTGTATATTATCACTGCATGGTGTGATGGACTATAGCATGGACACTCGTCCTGACTGTCGGTGGTTCGAGTCCGGCTGGGAGTATAACATTTAGTAGCTCACATGTATTTGTGAGATATACCGTATTATATACCGGTATATGTATAATTATGTATATATATATATATATGTATATATATATATATATATATATATATATATATATATATATATATATATATATACCGTATATATATATATATATATATATTTATATATATATATATTAGTATATAGTATATATAGTATATATATAATATATATATTATACAGTATATATTATATATAAAGGGACATAGAGAGGTGGTGAGATAAATTAAATGCCAAATAAAGCAAAAATATTTTATTTATATAATATGTTACAATAGTTATGCTACTGATATTCATATACATTGGTTCAAAAAATATATATCTATGAACATATGGGTTAATTGTAAGCCGAGATGAGCGAGTGGAATCTCTTTAAGGGGCGTCACCTGCTTTTAGTCTCTTTCTGTCCTTTTCTCTCTTTCTCTGGCTTGTATCCATTCGGCCCCATTCAGCCAACTGTTTTAAGACGTTTATCCCCATCCAGGTGTCGATTTATTCCTGGCGAGTGATAGCGAGCCAGCATTGTATGGAGAAATCCGGCTTCGCCGGAGAAATTTTTCTATCGAAAAATGTACAAATTTAGCTTGCTGTCAAAACAAAAATATATATATGCTGGCTCGCTACTGCTCGCCAGGAAAATATTGACACCTGGATGGGGGTAAACGTGTTAAAACAGTAGGCTGAATGTGGCCGAATGGATACAAGCCAAAAAGAGAGGGAGAGAAAGAGAAAAAAAGCGAGGTAGAATCTCTTTAACCCTTTCAAGATACGATGACGCATTTCTTCTCTGTTGTCTGGCTATCATTAGACGATTATATTCAGATTAGGAAGGGTATATGGACGTCAGGGAGTTATTGGAGATAGTCTTTAGCCTTTTAATGGCCACAGATCCTTCCTAAGCTGGACCAAATCGTCTACTGATAGCCAGGACAACCTATCAAAACATAATCCTCAAAGGGTTAACATGGTAAGTTAAAGTAAATAGACTCTTTGGTGGTTTATAATAATCTTTGGCATTGTACACCCTAAGACATAATTCCTGGCCTCATACGAAGCCTCGAACTCTATAAATGAACTTCCAAAATTCAAAGATTGGGCCAATAATTAGTATTCGATTTAGTTGCGGGATGGCTTCGAAAACCTACGACCAAGATTAATGTCCTAGAATGTACAGTACAGTCTAAGACATAAATTCTGGTCCGATATTATCCCTCGAACAGATAAACGAACCTCCGAAATGTAAATATTAAAGAATTAATGAGGAGCTTTGAATAAATTAAAACAATGATCGCTCCTCAGAACCAGAAGGGTGCAAGTGCCGCCATGCGAGAACATCGAAAAAAGGCTTCGTGCGAGCCCTAGTATGCGTAAATCCATTCTGTTGCAGTAGCGCTTGCGGCCTTCTGGTTCTGAAAGCCCTATAGCACCAGAAGGCCGCAAGAGCCACTACAAAGGATTATATTTACGGATTCCAGAGCTTGCACGAGACCTTTTTGCGACACTTGGCACTTGAGTCCTTCTGGCTCTGACCACCTCCGATTCAGTTCGGGATACCTTCGAAAACTTAAAAGGCCACGATTCATGTCTTAGAGAGTACAGTCGTGATCAGGAATACTGGCACACCCCCTAATGATAAAAACAAGACGGTGAGCGATAACTAGTGATTCATTGTGACTTGTTAGGTGGGGTTCGAACAGTTTCCCAATATGTTTCGTTCGTGTGTCATAATTTGTCGCTTCGAAAATTGTCCAGCGATTCCTGCCCACGACTTATACTTAGTTTACAGGAATATGGATATCTCTCTCTCTCTCTCTCTCTCTCTCTTTTCTTTCTTGCTTTTTTTGTTTCATGTTCTCTCCCCCCCCCCCCTCTCTCTCTCTCTCTCTCTCTCTCTCTCTCTCTCTCTCTCTCTCTCTCTCTCTAATTACTGTGCACCACTTATGACTTAATCGATGTCTCACTCTCATTCACCCCTGCACACTCATTCTTTCTCTCTCACACACACACACTTCTTTCTCTCTCTCTCTCTCTCTCACTTATCCACGCACACACACACTCATTATTTAGTTCTCTCTGACAAACACTCACTTACTCTCTCTCTATCATGCACAACAGACTTACGCACTCCCCCTTTCTCAATCAGACACACACGCGCCCCCCCCCCCCCCCCTCTTTACCACACACACATACACACTCCCTCTATCTCTCTCTCAATTGCAAACACACACACACACATATAAACTCCCTCATTTTCTCTCTCAATTGCACACACACACACACACACACACACACACACACACACACACACACACACCCTCCCTCCCTCTCACCAGTTTGTCATCAGTACAATGCCAGATCACCAATATAACAATTCACAGTGTACATTCTTTTATCTAACATTGGACAAGACTCAACATCATCTTTGGTAATAATAACACACACACACGCATACACAATCTCTCTCTCTCTCTCTCTCTCTCAAAATATCACCAAACAGGGTATTTTCTCTACCTATTATTTTTTGTTCTGCAACCTTGGACCAGACTCATCATTAGTGTCTTTGGTACTATTACCGTATAAGGATGAACACAATGACCCCAGAGTGTGTTGTGACTAGTCTAGACCCCCAAACTATCCGGCTTAACCCCTTCAGCACCATGACCTTCTGTGGGGGGATATTATATTCTGAC
This sequence comes from Paralithodes platypus, assembly GCA_032716605.1. Taxonomy (NCBI): domain Eukaryota; kingdom Metazoa; phylum Arthropoda; class Malacostraca; order Decapoda; family Lithodidae; genus Paralithodes; species Paralithodes platypus. The sequence goes on along the minus strand of CM064533.1, from coordinate 7,697,951 downwards.
TTAAAGAGGGATGGGAGTATTTATTGGTTTATTTATGTAACTTTATGGATGGGAATCGTTAGCCTTGGTCGGCAACTCATCTAGGGGAGACAACCTTATACAAATCCGGGTGGATGGGACTCGTCAGCCTTGGTTGGCAACCTGTCTAGGGGAGTAAACCTGATACAAATCCGTACTGCTTACCTAAGGGTAAGGAAGGTTAGTGGATGGACTAGCCGAACACCACTGTAGAAAATTAGTGCTAACAAGATACACAGAGGGCCTCGGAGTCGGACAGATCCTAAATTGAGTGGTCAATCCTGTAAGTCCTTAACTAAACTGGCTCGTGTTGTCCCTCTCACAGTGAATAGGTCCGCTTGGGGGCATTCTGTGTATGGCCACCCTCGTAAGGGGAGTAAGGCGTCCGGCAATAGATAGATAGATATACTATTGTTTTAGTTTCTTTCCTACACCTCCATCGAACTTTAACGAATAACCTCAAAATCCCCCTCCGAGATAAATATGGAGATATATTCTGGCTTATAGGGGGCTGGCAGTATTTATTTGCATATTTACCTATCCTTTTATTATTGTAATTTTTGTTTTTAGTTCCTCCCTATAGACCACCATCAAACTTTATAATAACCTCAAGACCCACCTTTGAAATAAATTTATACATTTTTCGGCCTTTTTTTACACTAGCATCGGGAACTAAACTGGAATTAGAATATGTTTGGTGGTTGAAGATGAAAGTTTTAGGGGGGATGCCGGTTGCTCTTAAATTACAGGCTCGCTATCGCTCGCCAGGAAAAAATCGACACCTTAATGGCACGAAAGGTCTTAAAATTGATATAAATGGGGGCTAAATGTCTTAAAATGTCCAAACTACTAGGGCAAACGTCTTAAAATCTCAAAAGCAATGGGGCTAAACATAAGGGATTAAAGGGGTCCAGAAAAAAATCCCTCAAGTGGAAATCTCCCCTTAATTCCTAGAGGAAGATTATATGCGAAGGAAAGTCGTCTAATGGTAACCAGAATACGACGAATATGACGCCCTGGTACTGAAGGGGTTATAGCTACTTACACAGCTAATATAATATAATATAGCTAAAACACTATATAAATATACTGTTGATATATTACACTGTAGTCTTGATATGGTCTGTGATATGAAGCGGTATATTTATGTCACCCCTTTCGTACCGGCGACGTCTTTGTTAGTTTATTTTAGCTATATTCAGACGATTTTGTGCAGTTTAACCCTTTCACGCATTTATGACGCAGAGGTTGCCAGATTAGCAATAAGGAATAGAGTTCTCTCACTCTTATAATTACCTCTCCAAAGTTAGTTTTCTGCCCTCAGCTAATTCCAAGACAACTTCAGGGGTTGAAGTAACTAAACTAAAGGTTTCTAAATACCCCTGATGGTAACAAAGGCTTTAAAGTATCCCCAATAGGCTCAAAATCGCGTCATATGTCGGAGGGGGTTAAACAGCAGGACATACCATAATACACTGTAGGTAAAACACTATATAATAAGTTTATTGATAAACTGGCGAAGTGAGATTGCTGGAGGCCCTTTTGAAACTGAATAGAATCGTCTAATAGAAGCCAGAATACAGTGAAAAGGAGGTCGCCGGTACAGAAAGGGTTAATTTGACTGTACACGATTAACCCTCTCGAGATCCGATTACAAATTTAGTTTCTGTTTTCTGGTTATTATTAGACGAATGTATTCAGTTTAGGAAGCATATATGGACGTCAGAGGGTTGAAACTAGTCTATCCTTCTACTTGCCACAGGTCCTTCCTAAACGGCATAACATCGTCTAATGATAGCCAGCATAGACTGTCAATATGCGTCATAATATTCAGAGGGTTAAGGGGAGGCAGACCGTTTTTATGGACCCCCTTCTCCCTAATGTTTAGCCCCACTAGTTTTGAGATTATAAGACGTTCGGCCCATTAGTTTGGCGATTTTAACACCTTTCGCACCATTTCCTTGTCAATTTTAAGACCTTTCGTGCCATTTAGGTGTCGATTATTTCCTGGCGAGCGATATTTTTCTACCGAAAAATGTACAAATTTATCTTGAAGGGGGATCTAGGGGGTGTTTTTCTAAGCTTGATGGAGGTCTAGGGAGGAAACATAATTTTTTTATGAATAAATACATTATTAGACCAAGCAAACGGCCAGTCTCCCATTATTCCATTCACTACGATGACGTGTTTTTGTCCTTCAATCTTATTCTGGCTATCATTGGAGGACTTTATTAAGTTTAGAAAGGGTCTGTGGCAGTTAAAGATATATTTAACATAGATTTTAGCCTTCTGATTCCTAGAGGCCTTTCCTAAACTGATTAAAATTGCCCGATGGTAACCACTAACCACCTCATTACCGGTAACATCTGTCATTGTAGCCTATGGTAGCAACTGTTAGACGATTTTATGCAGCTTAAGGGGAGATATCCACTTGAGGGATTTTTTTCTTGACTCCTTTCTCCCTCATGTTTAGCCCCATTGTTTTCCTAATGTTAAGACGTTCGCCCCATTATTTTGACGATTTTAAGAACTTTCAACCCATTTCTGTCAATTTTAAGACCTTTCGTGCCATTTAGGTGTCAATTTTATCCTGGCGAGCGATAGCGAGCCTGTAATTTAAGAGGAACCGGCTTTCAGCCGGGACATTTTTCTACCGAAAAATGTACAAATTTATCTTGAAAGGGGCTCAAGGGGTGTAATCTTAAGCTTGAAGGATATCTACGGACCAAACTAAAACCCTCCCCTTAAGATGGACGTCTACCAATATAAAGACTACAGACCATCTCAGTTAATCCTTTTAGCTACCATGTATCCTTCCTAAGCTTCATAAAAGCTTCTAAATGAAGCTAAAATCCAATACGACAGACGTCCCCGGTACCGAAAGAGTTAACCCTTTCAGTACCAGCGACGTGTGTTATATTGTATTCTAGCAATATTCAGACGATATTATGAAGCTTGAGAAGGATCTGTGGTAGTTAACCCTCTTACGTTATTGACGCAATTTTGAGCCTATTAGGGATACTTTAAAGCCTTTGTTACCATCAGGGGTATTTAGAAACCTTTAGTTTAGTTACTTCAACCTCTGCAGTTGTCTTTGAGTTAGCTGTGGGCAGAAAACTAATTTTGGAGAGGTAATTATAAGAGAGAGAGAACTCTATTATTGCTAATCTGGCAACCTCTGCGTCATAAAAACGTGAAAGGGTTAAAGGGTCGGTTGAAATAGTGTGAAGCCCTATTATTGCTAGAGGTCCTTCCTAAGCTGAATAAAATCGTCTAATAGCTGCCACAATGTGATTTAATGAGGACGTCCCCGGTACAGAAAGGGTTATAAGGGATATTGGTCGCCGTCAGGGCTTACGGATATTGCAATGCACGTAATAATATTCTATTAAATGTAAAACACATTCACTCCATCATATATTTCATTACCGGTACACCACTATGACATGTTAAGGGGAGATGGGCAGGATTTTTTCTATTTTCCTCCCTAGACCTCCCTCAACCCTATAAAAAAACATCCATTAGATCCCTTTTCTAGATTAATATGTACATTTTTCGGTAGAAAAATTTCCCGGCCGAAGGCCGGTTCTTCCAAAATTACAGGCTCACTATCGTTCGCCAGGAAAACTATTGACACCTAAATAGCACGAAAGGTCTTACTATTGACAAAGAAATGGGGCGAAACGTCTTAAAATCGACAAAAAATTGGGAAACTATCTTATAATCTAAAAACTAATGGGGCTAAAGATGAGGAAGAAGGGGATCTAGAAAAACGACCCATCTCCCCTTAATAATATAAATATGAAAAACCTTGGCTCGGGCGATTTACTTGTCACGTCACTTATCGCGAAGAAGCTAACTGGAAACACGACCCAATATATAAAAGACTAATCGAATAACACTCAAATTATATCCTATGACTACATGTAATATATACTTTTCTGGTTAACTTATTTCCTCTGCTTAACTTACCGTAAATTTTTCCTATAAATTGAATACATTTGACTTAATTATATCTTCTCTAACTTCCCGGATTTTTGTTTAAGTATACCATGCAAGCTTATCTTCCATTTTCTTTCATGTTTGCCTCGGTAGGATAACCTCTTTCGTATGTAACACTTTTCTGGCTCCATTTTCTTTCATGTTTCTTTTCAGTAGGATTTCTTCTATTTATTTAACGTTTTCTCATTCCATTTTCTTTCATGTTTTTCGTTTCAGTGGGACACAAATGCCTTTATAATGTTTTCTAACTATATTTTCTGTCCATGTTTTCCTCTCAGTAGGGGTAACTTCTTTATATACCATTCTCTAAATATGTTATTGCTTCACATCAGGTCTTTCTTTAGCATAGACCACATTTGCTGTGATATAACTCTAGCTCTGTAATATATGCCTACAAACCTATCTCCGTTTTCTTCACGTTATAGCGCCATTTTCTCCATTTACATTCCCATTTTCTGTTTGGAACCTAATTCATTCTTCAAAGCTTAGTTTCCTTTCATGGTTCATGGAGTGCACTGGGTGGTTCATATCTTTAAACCACTTTTAAGGGACCCACCTCGCTTTTTTTCTCTTTCTCTCCCTTTCTCTTTGGCTTGTATCCATTCGGCCCCATTCAGTCTACTGTTTGAAGACGTTTATCCCCATCCAGCTGTCAATATTTTCCTGACGAGCGGTAGCGAGCCAGCATATATATATTTTTGTTTTGACAGCAAGCTAAATTTGTAAATTTTTCGATAGAAAAATGTCTCCGTACAATGCTCGCTCGCTATCGCTCGCCAGGGTAGAATCGACACCTGGATGGGGATAAACGTCTTAAAACAGTTGGCTGAATGGGGCCGAATGGATACAAGCCAGGGAAAGAGAGAAAAGGAGAGAAAGATAAAAACAGCCGGTGACCCCCCTTAAAAGATAAGAACACGGGTACGGGTTTCTTTTGCAAGGCTAACTAATTTATATATTCAGTGTAGACATTCTGCATATTTAAAGTACAGTTGGCCACGTTAATTTATATATTCAGTGTAGACATTCTGCATATTTAAAGTACAGTTGGCCACGTTAATTTATATATTCAGTGTAGACATTCTGCATATTTAAAGTACAGTTGGCCACGTTAATTTATATATTCAGTGTAGACATTCTGCATATTTAAAGTACAGTTGGCCACGTTAATTTCTATACACTCCATGCTTTTATGTATAATTTAATGAATTCATTTTACTCACAACAAACACCACCCAATGAAATTAATGGAAGCATGTGTTCCACCCGGGATTCGAACCTGGGTTACCACATACGGATCTTATACACTCAAACCATTAAACCATCAAGTATGGGAGAAAACTTAGTATGATTAATGCAGAAGTGTATTTTGATGCAATCATTAAATATTACGACCAATTAAGGGAATAGTGACTATTTTTGGTCTATTAATTCATGTATTTCATTATTTTGTAGTTTCCTCGCTAGACCTCAATCAAGCTTAGAAATACACCCCTTAGACCCCCTTTCAAGATAAATTTGTACATTTTTCGGTAGAAAAATTTACCGGCCGAAGGCCGGTTTCTCTTAAAATTACAGGCTCGCTATCGCTCGCCAGGAAAATATCGATACCTAAATGGCACGAAAGGTCTTAATATTGACAAAAGAAATGGAGCGAAAGGTCTTAAATCGACAATCTAATGGAATGAACGTCTTAAAATCTCAAAACTAATATGCTAAACATGACGGAGAAGGAGGTCCAGAAAAAGCGAGTAGTACCCCCTTAACGGTTTTATAATCATGTTTTGTTTGTAAGTCAATCAAGCAACGTTTCCTTCCATGCATAAAATAATGGCGTGTATACACAAACTTATGTGACCAACTGTACATTATTGCATTTCATATCACTGAACATTTCTATTAATTTTCATCTGGCAGGCTGTGGTATCGAGTCCAATATATTTTTGTCTTGTTTTATCCAACCCGAAATCATTGCAGTCACACACTTTCGCTTTCATTTTATTGTATGCTGTAACTTCATTTACTGGATACCAATTTCAATCATAACACATTCTGTTCTACATTTAGTAAATTGGAGTTTCACATTTATTTTTCAGCAAGTCATAATATAATAATTTTGTGACCATAACTCATATTACTTAATTACATTTTATAACATAGTTTTACACATGTTATTTTAATATAAATTAGACTCATAATTTTACATTTAGGTTACATTGTTATCTTGAAAAGCTCATATAGGACTGAGGCAATACCTTTTCTTGTTCACTGTGTTAGTCTAGCACTTAAGGGGAGGTATTTAGTTTGTTCCCTACTTTTTCATCAAGCTTAAAATTACACCCCCTAGACCCCCTTTCAAGATAAATTTGTACATTTTTCGGTAGAAAAATGTCCCGGCCGGAGGCCGGTTTCTCTTAAATTACAGGCTCGCTATCGCTCGCCAGGAAAAAATCGACACCTTAACGGCACGAAAGGTCTTAAAATTGACAGAAATGGGGCAAAATGTCTTAAAATATCCAAACTACTAGGGCGAAGGTCTTAAAATCTCAAAAGCAATGGGGCTAAACATGAGGGAGAAAGGGGTCCAGGAAAAAATCCCTCAAGTGGAAATCTCCCCTTAACAGCCTCTAGCAAGACCTCCCCAAAACTGTACCGGTATCATAAGAAAAGGGTATTTAAAACATCTATAATAATCTACCCATTGAAAGGTAATGGTATAATGAGAGTACTTAACTCATATAATACAATCATTCACTAATGATCTTATAATATACCTTCTCCATATCCTACTCATAGTCTTGACTTATAAAGGTGTGTTGATAGTAATAAGCCAATCATATATAGAGTTAGACAGGTAAATCACTATCAATATACCTATGATCTTATATACCTTTTCCATAACCTTGATTATTAAAGGTATATTGATAGCAATTAACCCATCTAATATAAGGTTAGACAGGTAAATCACTATCAATATACCCAATGATCTGATAAACCTTTTCCGTACACTTAATTTCTAAAGGTATATTAACCCATCTAATATAAGGTTAGACAGGTAAATCACTATCAATATACCCAATGATCTTATATACCTTTTCCATACCCTTAATTCTTAAAGGTATCTTATAATAATAGTAATAAAGTCATCAAATATAAGGTTAAAACGGTCAATCACATTCAATATACCCAATAATCGTATATACCTTGTCCATAAATTTGATTTTTAAAGGTATTTTGATAGTAATAAAGCCATCTAATATATGGTTAAAAAGGTATATCACTATCAATATACCCAATTATCATATATACCTTTTCCATACCCATTTCCTACCCTTGATATTTATAACAGTCAAGTATACCCATCTAATATAAGAAGGCTAACTCACTATCAATATACCCAATTATCTTATATACCTTTTCCATTCTCATTTCATACTATTGATATTTTATAGTGTATTTCAGTCAAACCTTTATCATAAATGCAAGCGCAACATGGTTTTACGCTTTACCCCCACCATTTCACTGTTTCATTCCTCACTCATATGTTGTCATCGTTTTCTGTCAAAGCGAACTGGATATTCCTGGGTGAACTATTAAAGCTGTATTTAACTTTGGATCTGCTGCAAGGGGCGCCTCTAGTGAGTGACGGTGGTACTAAAATGTTTGGTTTTGTATTTTTAAGCCGGCGAAAATTGGACTTGTTCCCATCTTAATTAAACTCGGCTGCTGCAGAATTTTCGTAGCCAAATGAGGCGTTTCTTATGTAAAGTTTTGTAGCAATTAATGACTAAGCTATTACAAGGTTCCCATAGCCAGATGTGCTGTTCATTATGATCATTTGTAAGTTATATTTCAAGGACACACAGCAGTTTCTTATTGCCCCACTAATTATCGAGATAAATCAGCTGCTAAAGGAGTCAACTTTTCGCCAGGCCAATACAAAAAAGCAAACACAAAAACAAACTCATCATCTACACAGGAATCCTGGTGCCCCGGGTGTTATAGGGGTGGGGTGGGGGGGGGGGGGGGGGGAGTATTTGGCACGAGGGGTACAGCGGGACTGACGGAGAATACGTTCTATGTTTATGTCGTTTTGAGAGAGATTATCGGTATAAGTAGATGCCTAGAGGGTTATGTAAGGAGGGATATATATATATATATATATATATATATATATATATATATATATATATATACTGTATAGGGCTATATTATCTGGCATAGGCCTAGAGGGAGAGAATTACGTTCAGGGGACATGGCCCGTTTTATTGGTCTATTAATTCATGTATTCCTTTATTTCTTAGTTTCCTCTCTACACCTCCATCAAGCTTAGAAAAACACCCCCTAGACCCGCTTTCAAGATACATTTTTACATTTTTCGGTAGAAAAATGTCCCGGCCGAAGGCCGATTTCTCCTAAAATTACAGGCTCGCTATCGCTCGCCAGGAAAAAATCAACACCTATATGGCACGAAAGGTCTTAAAATTGACAACTGCATTGGGCGAAAGGTGTTAAAATCACTAAACTAATGGGCCGAACGTCTTAACATCTGAAAACTAATGGGGCTTAACAGGAGGGAGAAAGGGGTCCAGAAAAGCGGCGCATCCCCCCCCTAAGCCTTATGTCTGGAGGGTCTGTGTGTGCGTGCGTGCGTGTGACTGTGTTCATTAGCCTTGTGTGTGGTATGTGTGTGAGTCTATTGGGTAGGCCTAGCTGTGAGAGAGAGAGAGAGAGAGAGAGAGAGAGAGAGAGAGAGAGAGAGAGAGAGAGAGAGAGAGAGAGAGAGAGAGAGAGGTGAGAGTAGGAGTAGGCGAAAAAGATTGAGAAAAATAGGACACCTCACAGGAAATATATACTGGTTTAGAGAGAGAGAGAGAGAGATTTACACAGATACTCCGACCCCACACACCTTGCGGTTCTTACTCGGTGGTCCGACAGTTTATAGTAGAAGAATAAGACAGCAAAGTAGAAGGGTCTCTCCCCACCCTCAAGAGAAAGAGAGAGAGTTGGAGTGAGAGTGAGAGAGTGGATTATGAGGACTTTAGGAGGATTAAAGTCGAGAGAGAGAGAGAGAGAGAGAGAGAGAGAGAGAGAGAGAGAGAGAGAGAGAGAGAGTAGGAAACCACACGAAAGAAAATAAACACGGGTTAGGCCAAGAGAAAGCGTGTGTGTGTGTGTCTGTTTTTGTGTGTTTGTGTGTGTGTACGTATGTATGTGTATGTGTGTGTGTGTGTTTGTGTGTATTATCTCTCTCTCAAAATGACACCACCATATTCTTCTCCTCCAACTGCATAATATTTGGTCCTTTACTCTAAAAAACAATGGGGTTAAACATGAGGGAGAAGGGGATATAACACCCTTGAGGATCGTGGCGCATTTTACCACTTTATTCTGGCTATCATTAGACGATACTATTCAGCTTAGGATGGAATTGTGGGTGTTAGAGGGATGATACGAGACAGTCTTCACCCTTATATTGTGTTAGCGGGATGATACGGGAGAGTCTTCACCCTTATATTGTGTTAGAGGGATGATACGAGACAGTCTTCACCCTTATATGTTCCACAGATCCTTCCTAAGCTGCATATAATCGTCTACACGCGTCATTATCCTCCAGATGTTAAGCCAGCGTAACTCTGATAGATAATCAAGACTGGAGCCTTTTTTCAAGATCACCAATCCCTCGATGACACCGAGTTAGTTAGTAAAAATAGGATTTCGGAGGCTATCAACCCCACAGGATTATTAAGCCAGCACAATGTAAGATAAGACTAGCGTCAGGACTGCAGTCCGTTTTCGAGAACTACAGTCCCTTGAATACAACATTGGGTAGTTAGCGAAATGGAACTTCATAGGTAATCAACTCTTCTGGATTATTAAACCAGCACACTGTATGTCAAGAATAACGTCTTGATTTACAGTGTGCTGGCATAATATGTTTAGTTAGTTAATATAAGACTTCAGAGGCTATTAACCCTTCTGGATTATTAAGCCAGCACACTGTAAGTCAAGACTAGAACCCCTTTTCGAGAACTCCATTCCCTTGTAACACCAAACCTTCTCACGATAATTAATACTGATTCATTGCACCACATTAAGTTTCAAGTGCAGCTTAAGATTACGACACATTATAGCTGACTCTTAATATTACACCTCTCTGGAAGTTACATTAAGAGTAGGTGTGTAGTCATAATAATAATAATAGTCTTTAGTTCAACTTAGTTCATTATCCAGAATATATATATATATATATATATATATATATATATATATATATATATATATATATATATAATTATATATATACCGGTATATCATTTCATATTATCACCCACCCACCAATTTACTTATATACCCAATTAAGGAAATCAATGCAACTAATGAATACTTGTGGTACTCCTAGGATTCGAAACTAGGATACTCACACCGAAAAAAACCCCAAAAACAAAAAGCCACTACCGGTATCGCGTGTTGAGTATTGCGTTGAATATAATAAGATTATGGGCCAAGTAGGGCAGGTTGTTGTGCACTTAGTAAGGGTACACCCTAAGTAGACTGGTTCTCACCCTTAAGGGGGAAGAGCCCGGTTTTTATGGACCCCCTCCTTCCTCATGTTTAGCCCCAATATTTTTAGGTTTGATGACGTTCGGCCCATTAGTTTGGCGATTTTAAGACCTTTCGCCCTCTTTTCTTTGTCATTTATGTCATTTAGGTGTCGATCTTTTCCTGGTGAGCGATAGCGAGCCTGTAACTTAGGAAGAACCGGGACACTACCGAAAAATGTACAAATATATCTTGAAGGGGAGTCTAGGGGGCGTCTTTTTAAGCTTGATGGATGTCTAGCGAGGAAATAAAAAATACAAATATATATATACTGTATATATATAAATGAATGAACCGATACAAATATATGCCGTATCCCCTTAAGTAGACCGGTTCTCTCCCTTCAGACAGGAATGTGGCAAGGTTATAATATGCACACACTCTAGAATGTCACCAGGTTCACTTGCATTGTGTAGGTCTAAGTCTGTATTATCGTAACCGTTTCCCCTATTGTTTATATAGCGATACATAGCGATTTGAGGAGTTGTTTTGCCTTTATATTGTGTCGTCCCTGTTTTGGTTTGTTTATTTTACAAGTTTTACATTATAATAATACATTCCTTTGGTATAATTGATCATGGTTCTGTCATGCTCACAGTAGTTTTGATATTGATGCTTGGTGGTGTTTAATGTCCTTAGTATATTCACCGTTCCTATTAATTCTTATCGTTTTGTAATACGGTTGTAGCCAATTAACTCAGCATACAATGACTGTATTCATTTATTCAGTATTGTGACCGGGACTAATGAGTTACCGTAAGTATATAGCTTTCCTGTGTATTACCGTAGTTATGGGACAACATTTATAATGAAATACTATTAAATCTCAAGATGTCAACACAATTTCGCACCGGTACCCTTTCATGTTCTCTCCCTATTTCTTATACCTTCTGTAGACCAGGGTGGCGAACGAGTCTTTATTGTTATATACAGTATATAGCTAATTTAACGCTTCACAAATAATAGTATGCGTTTTGAAGTGCTAGAATGGCCAAAACATAAACCTTCAGGCAAATGTTTACTATATTCTTTCTCATATTCATCCCAATCCTAAAGCCAAGTCCATTATTGTTGGGGTCTACTAATGTATATGGAACACATATATTTATGGCTTATAGTTCAAATTATGTCTGGAAGTTATATATTGGCGAAAACAAAGCTATTTCAAGTTAACGATCTTGTATTCCTTCTCGTATTTATTCAAGTATTTATTCAAGTCTTTAAAGAAAATTGCTCCGGTTTGACACCCTGGCAAAATTTCACCCTGCAGGCAATTAGTACATGCCAGGGCAGGACCCCTCTCAATTCCTGGCATCACCTGGTGGCCATCAATTCATAGTATTTTTATATTTTGCCTGTTATTAGACGAATGTATCAAATTTTGAAAGGACCTATGAGAGTCAAAGGGGTATTTGATATAGATTATACCCCTTTAATTGCTAGAGGTTCTTCCTAAGCTGTGTAACATCGTCTAGTGCCAGCCAGAGTAGGTTAAAGACATGCTATTTAATTCTGACAGGGTTAATCTCAATCCACTAGAATCAGCCCCCATCACCAGTCCCCCTGAACCCCTTGAGGAAGGTTCTATATGAATCAAATGGGTTAAGGGGAGATCTCCACTCGAGGGATTTGTTTCTTGACCCCTTTCTCCCTCATGTTTAGCCCCATTGCTTTTGATATTATAAAACGTTTGCCCCATTAGTTTAGCGATTTTAAGAACTTTCACCCAATATTAAGACCTTTCGTGCAATTCAGGTGTCGATTTTATCCTGGCGAGCGATAGCGAGCCTGTAATTTAAGAGGAACCGGCCTTCGGCCGGGACATTTTTCTACCGAAAAATGTAAAAAATTATCTTGAAAGGGACTCAAGGGGGTGTAATTTTAAGCTTGATGGAGGTCTAGGGAACAAACTAAATACCTCCCCTTAAAGGTATATCAATTTACTCTCTAAGCTCCGTTCTATATTCCTAAGTTGAATAACATCGTCTAGTAATAGCCGAAATAAACTGTCAAAATGCTGCCAGTTTGAGCCTTCAATAAATCATAACGAAATTCATAAACTCGTTGATATTTTAATTGATCACGATAATATTTACGAGACATGGTAGTCTGATTGGTACGAATATCATCAATTACAATTCCGCCATATACTGTATGCAGTATATATCCATATACTGTATGCAGCACTGGTATATACTAATTGATGGTGAATATATGTACGATATATGGCAGGCTCTGATGCATCCGAATACCATACATTACAATCCCGTCATATATAGGTTTTAATTGATCACGAAAATATATAGCCTGTGCAATATATAGCCTGTGCAATATATAGCCTGTGCAATATATAGCCTGTGCAATATATAGCCTGTGCAATATATAGCCTGTGCAATATATAGCCTGTGCAATATATAGCCTGTGCAATATATAGCCTGTGCAATATATAGCCTGTGCAATATATAGCCTGTGTAATATATAGCCTGTGCAATATATAGCCTGTGCAATATATAGCCTGTGCAATATATAGCCTGTGCAATATCGTTGGTTGCGATGAATGCTAATATCGTAAATTACAATTCCGGTATGTCTTAGATTGAAATGTACTACGGTAATATATATTTTAAGCTCCTCACAATTAAATACTGGTAAAGGTTACATTTATTAGAAACTATGGGAACATCTGGTATTCATAAGGCGATTAATATATGGGAGGATGAATTGATGGGGTGATTAATTGATAGGGGCCTGAATTGAAAGGGGGCTGAATTGATAGGGGGCTGAATTGATAGGGTGTTGAATTGATAGGGGGCTGAATTGATAGGGGGCTGAATTGATAGGGGGCTGAATTGATAGGGGACTGAATTGAAAGGGGACTGAATTGATAGGGGGCTGAATTGATAGGGTGCTGAATTGAAAGGGGCTGAATTGATAGGGTGCTGAATTGATAGGGTGCTGAATTGAAAGGGAGCTGAATTGATAGGGGGCTGAATTGATAGGGGACTGAATTGAAAGGGGGCTGAATTGCTAGGGGGCTGAATTGCTAGGGGGCTAAATTGATAGGGTGCTGAATTGATAGGGGGCTGAATTAATGGGGACCTGATTTGATTGAGTGCTGAATTGATAGAGGGTTGAGTTGATATAGAGCCACATTTCAATCAAAGTTAGTTTTATAGATGAACGAATTCCCCCAAAGGTTTACTTAGGCGTACTCGTATTATGCACAAACATATCTAACCCTGTAAACACCAGCTTGTCACTGTGACCAGATATTAAACACTGACGAATATAATAGCTTGTCATTTTAACAAGAATACCGGTAAATATATGTCTTTGATTAGTCCACTAGGTGAATTTAGTTGAGGTGATATGTCTATAATTGTCAATACAAAACAAAAATCAATGTAATTTGAGATGAACGAGTGGATGGAAGTTATTTAGACAATTCAAGAATGATAAACATATCAAGCAGTTCCATTGACTTGAATTAAACTACAGGGTGAATATATATATACATATATCTGTTTATGTGTATGAAGGACACAAAAGGCAGGTTGCTTCTAACAAGTGTTTCCCCCAAAGCCAAAAGAATGACAAATTCAAGGGACGTTGGCGTCAAAATGCCTGGACACGAAGTTTAAAGCAGTTTATGTCGTAGGATGAAGACAAGATTGATTGAGGGAGAGTTATTGATATTCTCGTTAAATAGACCCCCGTTCGCGACAATTTTCAAATGTCCAGGCAGAAGGTTGGTTTCTACTAAATTACAAGCACACTATCGCTCGCCATGACACTATCGAAACCTAAATGGCACAACAAATCTTGATATTGACAAAGAAATGCGGCGAAAGGTCTTAAAATTCCAAACTAATGGGTCGATCGTCTAAATCCTCAAAACTAATAGGCCTAAACACGAGGGAGAAGGGAGCCCACACAAAAACTAAACAAAAACTATTACTTCCCCTTAATCCAGTGTGGGTACGAGGGGGCAATAGAATGGATCAATAACCACATCAATTTACTGTTTTTTATTATTATTTTTTAATACGAGTGTCCTTGTTATTACTGGCGCCGAGGAATACACAACACCTACAGTATACCCTGTTTCAAGTTAGCAGGCCAAACATCGCGAACCCCTGACCTCTGTAACTCAAAAAGGGCTAGAACAAATGGGCCACAACTATTCCCTGGATGGTAGAAATGTTGCCTCGATTACTCTAGTCTTTTGTGAGTTATAGAGGTTAATGTTCAAGAGTGTTGGCCTGCTTATCTGGAACAGGGTATAGTCTAAATCACAGAGATATTAACCCTTTGATGATTATGACGCATTTTGACAGTGGTTTTTCTGGCTATCATTAGACGATTTTAGACAGAATAGAAAGGATCTGTGGGAAATATAAGGGTGAAGACTATCTCGAGTAACCCTCTGACTTCCATATATCCTTCCTAATCTGAGTAAAATCGTTTAATAATAACCAGACAACAGAACAGAAATGCGTCATCGTATCCTCTAAAGGTTAGAATCTTCAATCGGATGACGGTTTTGTAAGTACAATAATTATTAGTGAATGAAAACACCATTTGATAAGGAGCACTTTATTGACAACGTTTCACAGATAGGTTTTTCAGGCCCAGTGACCGGAAGAAGCTATCTGCGGAAAGTTGTCAATAAAGTGCTCCTCCTCATTGGGTGTTTTTATTCATTCTGTCAACTTTTCGGTGTTCATTTTAACTCCTTGAGGATCTGGACGCGTTATGGGTAGTTTAGTTTGGCTGTCATTAATTACATAAAATCGTCTACTGAACACCAAAACAAAATGGTCAAATACGTCTTGGATCCTCAAGGAGTTAAATATATTAATATCATTGGATGACACAAATAAACATATCTGATTGATCAAGTTAAATGACTTCACTATGGAGAAATTCGTACATAATGCATTAGAATATCTTTTTAGATAATGTTACTGAATAGATTGATTTCTTAAACATCTATGTAACCCATTAATTACATTTTGTGCTAAATATTTTAAAATTCAACATTTATATATATATACTGTATCCACCGCTCACAAATTGCATTAAAATTCTCTTAATATTTCGCAAACTTATGTTGTATATTTATATATAGCATAGAAAACAGTCAACACCAAAGACAACGAAGTCCTACGCACAAGAGTACAGTCACTCAAATAAATCTATGGACCTCCATGTTTGCTGATATACAAGCAGGGTGCCAAACGAAAGAAGAATCCATTATTTATAGCCTTTATGTTTGTATATGTGGTTTATAGTCCAAATTGTGTCTTTGGGAGTGATCAAATGTCCAAAACCATGCTTGTTCATGATAGTGTTCGTGATAGTGTTCGTGTATTCGTCTCATATTCATTCAAGTCTTCGAACAAAATTCCTCCGGTTTGTCACCCTGTTAAATAAAATACAATTACGGTATATCTTAGTAGGCTAGAGTATCCAAAGTACCATAATTAATACGTTACGTCTGCCATTCAAGGAACAATAGATTTCATTCATTAATTAGTCCTGATGATAATACTTTCATAAATCTCAACCAGGGTGACAAACGAAAGCCGAGTCCATTACTTTTAGTCTATATAATTGTAGGTACTGTATAATTTATGTAAAGGTATATTTATGGTCTACAGTTGAAATTATGTCTTCGATAGTGATAAAATGGCCAATATTATTTCAAGTTAATATAGTTGTATTTCTTATTTCAAGTTAATTTAGTTGTATTCCTTATTTCAAGTTAATTTAGTTGTATTCCTTATTTAAAGATAATTTTGTTGTATTCCTTATTTAAAGATAATTTTGTTGTATTCCTTATTTAAAGATAATTTAGTTGTATTCCTTATTTCAAGTTAATTTAGTTGTATTCCTTATTTCAAGTTAATTTAGTTGTATTCCTTATTTAAAGATAATTTGGTTGTATTCCTTATTTAAAGATAATTTGGTTGTATTCCTTATTTCAAGTTAATTAGTTGTATTCCTTATTTCAAGTTAATTTTGTTGTATTCCTTATTTAAAGATAATTTAGTTGTATTCCTTATTTAAAGATAATTTGGTTGTATTCCTTATTTAAAGATAATTTGGTTGTATTCCTTATTTAAAGATAATTTGGTTGTATTCCTTATTTAAAGATAATTTGGTTGTATTCCTTATTTAAAGATAATTTGGTTGTATTCCTTATTTAAAGATAATTTGGTTGTATTCCTTATTTAAAGATAATTTGGTTGTATTCCTTCTCATATTTGTTCAAGTCTTCAAACATAATTGCTTCGGTTCGACACCCTGACATAAAAATCGGAGGTCCAGGATTTATGCTTTTGAGTGACCATGTATGATGAGTTTATCCCCTTCAACACCATGACGTCTTTTTACCTATAATTTTGTATAAAGATAGACTATTTAATGTAGATTTAATAGGACCTATGCTATTCAGAGGGCTGATTGAGATCGCATGTGCCCCTTTGAGTCCTGGTGGTAGATTACAAGCTAAAGAAAATCGTCGAATGGTAACCAAAATATGATGAAAATGCCGTCATCGAGCTGAAGGGGTTAAATGACTGCTAACACACGTGATATGACCAGCTGTCTTAAGCCGGTATCACACGAGAGCTTATATAGTCAACATTCGATGATCAACATTTTTCTGGCAATATTTCTGGAATATTTTGCACTGGTATCGGAAAGTAGACTGGTGATAGATCAATTTAGGTGACGGAAATGTTCTCAATGTTGACCTCATAAGCTGCCAGACCAGTGTTGAGGATACATGTTGAGGGAAAAAGAGCTTGTGTGATACCGGCTTTACTCTAGCTTAACCCCTAATGTACCGGCGACGTGTTTTTCATTACATCTTGGCTACTATTAGACAATTGTATTTAGCTTAGGAAGGACATCTACCCATTAAGAGGCTACAGACTATTTCAATCCATCCTTATAGCTACCTTATATTCTTGCTAAGCTTCATAAAATCATCTAAGTGTAGCTGAAATCAAATATAGATCATCGCCGGCAGAGAAGGGGTTAACACAGTCTTACTTTTAGCTAGTCTTGACGAAGCTGGGTAAGTAATTGATGTCTGCACCTCTATAGCATAATAATAATAATAATCACTCTAGAATATCTTGTATACACTATGTACATCGTGGCTCGGCTCTGTACACGACTCTCTATGTATTTCAACTACTAGAACTCTCTGGTCAAGTCGACGAATCTGTTGGCCCGGACTTGTGGCAGTATTCTGACTCACTGAGATAGCTTAAGGGGAGGATTTTAGTTTGTTCCATCAAGCGTAGAATTACACTCCCTAGACCCCCTTTTTAAAGATAAATTTGTACATTTTTCGATAGAAAAATGTCCCGACCAAAGGCCGGTTCCTTTTAAATTACAGGCTCGCTATCGCTCGCCAGGAAAAAATCGACACCTAAATGACATGAAAGGTAATAAAATTGACAGAAATGAGGCAGAAGTTCATATAAATCGCCAAACTAATGGGGCGAACGTCTTAAAATATAAAAATCAATGGGGCTAAACATGAGGCAGAAAGGGGTCCAGAAAATATTCACTCCAGTGGAAATCTCCCCTTAATCCTTGTTTTCACTCTGGACATGCATCATGAACTCAGGTTTTCCAAACACTTCACTTTTATTTCGCACACCAAGCGTGTATCACTCGAGTGTTTGGTCACTTGTACAGTTTCGGTCAGAAATTCGAGGTACACCATCTTTAGAAATGTTCAGACAGGAGATACAGGCTAATGATTCTAATATTTGTATTAGCCAAAAAGATAAAGTTTGTGTGCTTTGTTAACTTAGATACTCACGTATGTTTATATTTATATACTAATTTGGTGGGTTACTGAGATGGAGATGAATATATTTCATCTGATGCTCACTGTCTTGTTTGCATCGTTTGATAATGTATGTCGAATGTCTGGCCATAAATATACCATTCCTGAGCTGACCAAGTTGCTCTATAACATGAATCAGATTACGGCACAAGTAGAATGCTGGGGCCATTAGTCTTTATTGTTAGAAAGGGGTTCGCTCCCCCCTTCCCTGTGTTGTTTTAAATGGGAGAATGGGAGAGAGATCCCCTTTCCAAGCTTAAGACAACGGCCCTGGGTCCCGCGGGCACGGGTGGAGAATTGTGGGGCAATGAGGAAGTTGGTGAGGATGTAGAGGTGTGCGGACGTGCGGGCATGGGCGGGAGGGTGCAGGGACCGCCACCACGACGGGCCCTGCCGTCCCGCTACACTTCCGTCCCCTCTTGGTAGCCTTCGTCGGGAGAATCACGGGCCTTGATGCGGTTAGCGATGCCGTTAGGTAGGGGAGGCAGGACAGGGACCCCTCCCCGGGCATGGGGTGGCGCCTGGGAGCCTGGTACCCATGGCCGCTCACCAAGAGGTTGGGTGGGGCTCTGCGGACTCTCGGCTCCTTCGGGTATGTTCTCCCGAGATCCGTATACCTCGGGCCGATAGCCATACACTGGGGGTCGACTCGCACTAACACCATATATATCTTGTCCAGAGCCCTTCATATCTTGGGTGGAGTTGTAAATGTCCCGTTCTGGTCCATATATTTCTTGCCTAGAGCTATAATTGTCAATTCTGGAGTCAACACTTTCTTGTGGTACATCACTCATATTCCAGTCACTACTCCTAGAAGCTATCCGAGGATCAAGATTTGCTTCAGGAATGGGAAGCCCGTAGTCGGCTGGATAGCCGTAATTCTGTGGATCTATGTCTTGAGATTCAAAGCCAGGTCTATAGGGGGTTGAGTGCACTGGACCATATCCATCAAAAGCTGGGTCATTGGGCATGTATCCAGGATTGAAGTGCTCATGGATTGGTGGTTCAGTGCCATCTGCAACTGCCTGAGGGTTGGCATCCTCAGGCCACAGACCACTTGGATAAAGAGAATCACCCTCTACTCGTGTGTAATCCCCACCTTCACTCACTGCTTGAACAGAGCCATTTGGAATGTGACCATTGACAGCTCTCACTGCTCGTTCCGCTTCACTAATCACATCAGGGTTACCCAGTGCTGTCGAGCCCAATGTTCCTGAGGATCCATTAACATCTGTGAGTCGTGGTGGTTTCTGCACAGGGTTGGGTTCATTTGGAGAGGTGGCAGCAGAAGAAGGAGCTGTGGAGGAGTCCTTTACTGGGGTAGGGGAGGAATGTGTACGTGTTCTTGCAAGGGCCATGAATCCTACAACCAGAGCAATGAGAGCCAGCACAACCAGGCCTACTGAAATTCCAGCAATGTGTCCAGACCCCAGTTTTGCTTGAGTTGCTACTCTCATTTTTATAGCAAGAGTAAAGTTAGCTGACGCTACTCCTGCAGAATTAATTGCCACACATCGTAATGGCCCTGAATCAGTTTCTTGTGCTCCTGTAATAAGAAGTCGACTCACACGATTCCTTCTTCCTTCATTAATGACGTACAGGCGCTGTGGCCCAAGACCCACCACTGACCCATTCACCACAGGCAAGTCATTTTTATACCACATCACATCTGGAGGGGGCTGGCCCCCAACTGGACATGCCACTGTTGTGTTTTCACCTGCCACACCCTCCACAAAACGGACCACTGGCAGTATATTTGGAGGGCAGGCAAAATCTTCCTCTGTTAGTAATTGAAATGAGTCTCCTTTAATTCTATCTGGTGTGTCACAGGACGGGGACACTGGGTGTGGAACTTTTCTCTCCTCCAATAGTCGCCACAGAGGTAGAACTCGACAGTCACACATCCAAGGATTGCCGTGGACATCGAGCTCATGCACCCGCTCCAAGCTCTTCACTGTTGTTGGTGGAAGCTCCTTCAGTTTGTTACCTTGGAGGCCAATTTTCTCTAGGAGAGATAGAGGCTCGAAGGCTTGTGATGCTATTTCTCTAATACCTGCATCGCTGAGGTCGAGGCGTACCAAAGAGGGAGTGTGTGCAAAACTGTCACTTCGGATCTTTCGTAGTCTGTTTCCCCCTAGATGTAGATCTCTAAGTGCATGTGTATGGGAGAAAGCCACTGCGGGCACCTCTGTTAATAGGTTTTCACTCAAATCAAGTTCCACAAGATTTGTGAGTTGGGAAAAAGCAGTAGGATCCACTCTCCCAATTTTACAGTCCCGTAGATAAATCTTCTGCAGGTTCAACAGGCCAGCTCGTCTAAAAGCATGTTTAGGTAAAGTCTGAAGGTTGTTTCCAGATAAGTCCAGCACTTGAGTGTCTACATCCACTCCAGCAGGAACACTGGCTAGGCCCTCGTTCCGACACTCGACCGCCCGCTTGCCATTCTTCCAGCGGCAGTTGCAGACTGTAGGGCAGGAGGATATGATAGGGGCTGCGAGTAACATCGCCACCAGCACAAGCCAGGCAGTTTTGTAACGGGAAGCCATCACGTACTTACTTTCCGTCAGGTATAGCGAGTGTCCGGCATTCTTAATTACAACACTCTGGCTGGCTTTTGTGTTTTAACCTCAAGACTATAGCTTATTTAGTAGCCTTATCTATGGCGATGTCCGATGTCTGGAGGTTTTGCTGGCAGACAAGCCTTTATTAATCACTTGTAAAATCCACTCTAAATATGATACACATGGTCATTAAAATGCACTCTTAACTAAACTGATGATTTCCATTTTTCTAAGTTTCTAATGATTTCAAGTAGAACTGCTATTAATAGTTACAAGTTCCCTGATATAGAAAGCAAAAGCTTAGATCCTTATCAGCGAGAACAATATGGTGCTTGGTAAAAGTGGAGGTAGTTTGTTAGTTCCGTGAAGTGACATAGTTTTCTACTCAGTCACAGCGGGATTCTCGAGCTCGTCAAAATCACCAGAATTCTCGGGTTTTCGCTCTCCCCTTTATGTAGAATCTGAAATTGTAAAGGAGTTTTCGAAATCGTAAAATAGAAATAAAATGTGATACTCGGTAGCTATTAAAGGTTTTCGTGCACTGTATAGACTTTCATAAATGTCACAAGTTTAAAATATAAGCATCATTACCAACGTGTAGGCAAAAGAAAATCTATATTGAAGTTGGCCAAAGTTTATGAATATATCACGAGAACCTACAAGCATGTATCACAATCGGTAAATAATGAAATCGAATAAAATGTATAAACCTTTCGAGACTTCAATTAGCAAATGTTTTAAATTCTTTAATTTTACAACCAACAGCTATCAAACCTATCCCCCCCCCCCCCCTAAACAATATATAATAATAATAAATTTAATAATAATGGATTATTAAATAATAATAATAACTACAAGTAAAGAGACCAGTAATATACCGGTAAAGCTCGGTTCACATATGCACGAATTAACGTCATGTCCGTCCCCGACCAAGAAAATAGGCAGGACGGCATCAATTTGGAGGCCCCATGTGGCCACGATGGCCACTAGGGCCGTTCCAAAGTTTTTTTGCCGGGACACACAGACACACATGGACACACACGGAAGCAGTCGTCGTCTAGACGCCGCGTCTAGACGACGACTGCTTCCGTGTGTGTCCCCGGGGGTGTCCCCGACATAACACGTTTTCTGGCAGTCTCCCCGACCCACACGGACCATTTTATGCTGCACAAAAAGGACGCCGCCTAGGCACGGCGAATTAAGGGGTCGGGGACGGACGGGACGTTAATTCGTGCATGTGTGAACCGAGCTTTATACCGGTAATAATTGAAATTGCAAAGTACACAAATCTAGTAATCAAACCTTAATGTTTAATGTTTAGGCCTAGATGACGTACGGTATTCTAGCCTTATTTATGTTTGTGTTTAGCTTCCGGTCCTTGTATTAACCAAGGCAACTGTGCTTGACTTTCTAAAATGTGACTCGGATCAGGACTGGGCTACTTATATAAACATCACTATAGTCTAATCATGTTATTAAGGCCAAAAAACCTGACCACTAACCTCTATAACTAAAAGACAATTACAGTAATCGAGTCAATATTTCTACCATTTGGGAAGAGTCAGCCAGGGAAGAGGTGTGGAAATATACAGCTGATTTGTTCTAGTCCCTTTTGAGTTACAGAGATTGGGAGGGGTCATGATTTCTAGCCTACCTATAATGAATGGACTATAGTTCATATATTCTAAGGTACCGTAAACTTTAACTATTACATTATATGTAGTTAAACATATTGTATATTACTAGTACTTACATTATACTGTATGTAGTTAAACATATTGTATATTACTAGTACTTACATTATACTGTATGTAGTTAAACATATTGTATATTACTAGTACTTACATTATACTGTATGTAGTTAAACATATTGTATATTACTAGTACTTACATTATACTGTATGTAGTTAAACATATTGTATATTACTAGTACTTACATTATACTGTATGTAGTTAAACATATTGTATATTACTAGTACTTACATTATACTGTATGTAGTTAAACATATTGTATATTACTAGTACTTACATTATATGTAGTTAAACATATTGTATATTACTAGTACTTACATTATACTGTATGTAGTTAAACATATTGTATATTACTAGTACTTACATTATACTGTATGTAGTTAAACATTGTATATTACTAGTACTTACATTATATGTAGTTAAACATATTGTATATTACTAGTACTTACATTATATGTAGTTAAACATATTGTATATTACTAGTACTTACATTATATGTAGTTAAACATATTGTATATTACTAGTACTTACATTATACTGTATGTAGTTAAACATATTGTATATTACTAGTACTTACATTATATGTAGTTAAACATATTGTATATTACTAGTACTTACATTATACTGTATGTAGTTAAACATATTGTATATTACTAGTACTTACATTATACTGTATGTAGTTAAACATATTGTATATTACTACTAGTACTTACATTATACTGTATGTAGTTAAACATATTGTATATTACTAGTACTTACATTATACTGTATGTAGTTAAACATATTGTATATTACTAGTACTTACATTATACTGTATGTAGTTAAACATATTGTATATTACTAGTACTTACATTATACTGTATGTAGTTAAACATATTGTATATTACTAGTACTTACATTATATGTAGTTAAACATATTGTATATTACTAGTACTTACATTATACTGTATGTAGTTAAACATATTGTATATTACTAGTACTTACATTATACTGTATGTAGTTAAACATATTGTATATTACTAGTACTTACATTATACTGTATGTAGTTAAACATATTGTATATTACTAGTACTTACATTATACTGTATGTAGTTAAACATTGTATATTACTAGTACTTACATTCAAGTCTCAAAAGGTTTACGAAATTTTTGCTACCGGAATAATATATATTAGTTGATTTTTGTATTTCCATTTCATCTTAAAGAATCTGATCATACATTAACAAGATCCTAAATTGTAACGAACTTCAATAAAGATAACTCCTGACACACTGGATATATATATACCGGTATATATATATATATATATATATATATATATATATTTATATATATATATATATATAATATATATATATATATATATATATATATATATATATATATATATATATATACCGGTATATATATATATATATATATATATATATATATATATATATATATATATATATATATATATATATATATATATATATATATATATATAATTATATATATATATAATTAGACTGTACTCGTTGCACTCTGTTTCTCGTGCACCGTAATTGCAATAACGGTACCGGTACATTAAAGATTTATCGAGATTTTCTGTGTTCGATTATTTGTTTTGATTTCACACACTTCCATGTGAAAGTTCCTATCTGATTTACTTCCACTTCTGTTTGTCTTTCAAGCAACTTCAAATTCCATCACTTTCAGTATTCCCAATGTGGAATGTCTAATACATACCGATACACTAGATTGTCTAATACATACCGATACACTAGATTGTCTAATACATACCGATACACTAGATTGTCTAATACATACCGATACACTAGATTGTCTAATACATACCGATACACTAGATTGTCTAATACATACCGATACACTAGATTGTCTAATACATACCGATACACTAGATTGTCTAATACATACCGATACACTAGATTGTCTAATACATACCGATACACTAGATTGTCTAATACATACCGATACACTAGATTGTCTAATACATACCGATACACTAGATTGTCTAATACATACCGATACACTAGATTGTCTAATACATACCGATACACTAGATTGTCTAATACATACCGATACACTAGATTGTCTAATACATACCGATACACTAGATTGTCTAATACATACCGATACACTAGATTGTTCACTTCACAATATCACGATTTCGAGATTTTTAAAATATATTTCTATAAATACAAGTGTATACCAATGTGTGAGTATAGTATAACATGTTAATACAAGTGTATACCAATATGTGAGTATAGTATAACATGTTAATACAAGTGTATACCAATATGTGAGTATAGTATAACATCTTAATGCAAGTGTATACCAATATGTGAGTATAGTATAACATGTTAATACAAGTGTATACCAATATGTGAGTATAGTATAACATCTTAATACAAGTGTATACCAATATGTGAGTATAGTATAACATGTTAATACAAGTGTATACCAATATGTGAGTATAGTATAACATGTTAATACAAGTGTATACCAATATGTGAGTATAGTATAACATGTTAATACAAGTGTATACCAATATGTGAGTATAGTATAACATCTTAATGCAAGTGTATACCAATATGTGAGTATAGTATAACATGTTAATACAAGTGTATACCAATATGTGAGTATAGTATAACATCTTAATACAAGTGTATACCAATATGTGAGTATAGTATAACATGTTAATGCAAGTGTATACCAATATGTGAGTATAGTATAACATCTTAATACAAGTGTATACCAATATGTGAGTATAGTATAACATCTTAATACAAGTGTATACCAATATGTGAGTATAGTATAACATCTTAATTTTCACTATGACTTCACTACAGGTCATCAATCATATTACGGTCCGTCCGGCACCAAACACACACTATAGCATATGACCGTATTTATTCACTATACCGTACTCTATTAGTTCTATTATTTATATTATTTTTAATATTTCTATTATTTTTATTTGTTTTATTTTTTCAGCAGGCGGTAAATTGGCTTGTACGGTACCCATTTTGATTTATTTCTGTTTCCAATTCCAAAGTTTTCACTCAACTATTACGAACATTTTATAGCGATGAATATGTTTGTTAATTATGTAAACATTTAGGCTATGTAAAGATACAGAGATATAGTAGATTTATAGTTACCGGTACCCATTTTGTATCGCAAATATGTCAGTTTAAGTCATAGGATGAAGGAAAGATTGATTGAGGGAGAGAGTTTCAGAATTTACTTGTTAAGTAGAAGAAAGACTGAGACAATTTGTCACTTGCATTGTAAATAAGTAACACCCCGTTTTTAACATTAATCATCAATTACAAACCCCAATGTACTTGCATAAACTAAGGAAAGCATATGGTCCTCCCGGGATTCGAACTCGGGACACCACACCCAGAACATAAACTACTCCCAATATTCCTGAACACAGTCACTCATAGAAAATCTTGGGACTCCTAATATTTGTATTTGTCTTAAGGAAGGGAGACCACCTCGCTGGGTTTTTTTCTTCTCTTTCTCTCCCTCTCTCTTTATCTTGTATCCATTCGGCCCCATTCAGCCTACTGTTTTAAGACGTTTACCCCCATCCAGGTGTCAATATTTTCCTGGCTAGCGGTCCCCATCCAGGTGTCAATATTTTCCTGGCTAGCGGTAGCGAGCCAGCATATACAGTATGTAGTTTTGTTTTGACAGCAAGCTAAATGTGTTTCTCGATAGAAAAATGTCTCCGGCGAATCCGGATTTCTCCATACAATGCTGGCTCGCTTTCGCTCGCCAGGAAGAAATCGACACTTGGATGGGGATAAACGTCTTAACACAGTTGGCTGAATGTGGCCGAATGGATACAAGCCAGGGAAAGAGAGAAAAGGAGAGAAAGATAAAAAAACAAAAAAAAACGGTGACCTCCCTTAAAATAGCCACTAGCTAAATTGATACGGTGAAAGAAGGGTTGCCCAAATTAGAACCCCCTCCGACTTGATAAGGTTAACCCCTTCTGTACCGGTGCCGTCCTTTTAACTTTACTCAGGCTGCTGTTAGACGATTTTACTCAGTTTCAAAAGGGCCTCCAGTAATTACCAAGCTTCGAACTATCTCACTTAAGGGGAGGTATTTAGTTTATTCCCTAGACCTCCATCAAGCTTAAAATTAAACCTCCTTGACCCCCTTTCAAGATAAATTTGTACATTTTTCGGTAGAAAAATGTCCCGGCCGAAGGCCGATTCCTCTTAAGTTATAGGCTAGCTATCGCTCGCCAGGAAAAAATCGACATCTAAATGGCACGAAAAGTCTTAAAATTGACAGAAATGGGTCGAAAGTTATTAAAATCGCCAAACTAATGGGCCAAGCGTCTTAAAATCTCAAAAGCAATGGGGCTAAACATGAGGGAGAAGGAAGTTCGAAAAAAAAATCCCTCAAGTGGAAACCTCCCCTTAACCCTTCTTACTACCACAGATCCTTCTCAAGGGGGTACTACTCGCTTTTTCTGGACCCCCTTCTCCCTCGTGTTTAGCATCTTAGTTTTGAGATTTTATGACGTTCCTTCCATTAGCTTGTCAATTTTAAGACCTTTAGTGCCATTTAGGTGTCGATTTTTTCCTGGCGAGCTATAGCGAGCCTGTAATTTTAAGAGAAACCTGCCTTCGGCCGGGACATTTTCTACCGAAAAATGTACAAATTTATTTCTAAGCTTGATGGAGGTATAGAGAGGAAACTAAGAAAATAAATTAATAAATGAATTAATAGCCCAAAAATACGGGCAACTTTCTACTTAAACTGCACAACATACCGGCACTCTAAATACAGCTACAGTAACATTAACCCTCTCCGACATAATGACTGCACAACATACTCTAAATACAGCTACACTAACATTAACCCTCTCCGACATATGACTGCACAACATACTCTAAATACAGCTACACTAACATTAAAAGGCCGTCACCGGTACTGTGTAGGTTAATGGGAGGTATTTAGTTTGTTCCCTAGACCTCCATCAAGCTTAAAATTACACCCCCATGAGTCCCTTTCAAGATATATTTGTACATTTTTCGGTAGAAAAATGTCCCGGCCGAAGGCCGATTCCTCTTAAATTATAGGCTCGCTATCGCTCGCCAGGATAAAATCGACACCTGAATTGCACGAAAGGTCTTAATATGGGGTGAAAGTTCTTAAAATCGCTAAACTAATGGGGCAAACGTTTTATAATATCAAAAGCAATGGGGCTAAACATGAGGGAGAAAGGGGTCAAGAAAAAAAATCCTCAAGTGGAGATCTCCCCTTAAAGCCCTCAGTTCATTGACGCCTATTTCCATTTCTGTTTCCGTTTTCTTTAGGCCATCATTAGCCTCACCCCCGTATTTTATAATCGCACTTAATTAAGGGGGAAGGTTATATGTTTTGAGCGATTTGTTTAATTTATTAAAAAAACAAAAACATAGCTTCCTCCCTAAACCTCCATCAAGCTTAAAAGAAAAAAAAAAAAAAAACCAAGACCCCCTTCGAAATATATTTGTCATTTTTTTGGTAGACACATGTTTCGGTCGAAGGCTGGTTCCTCCTAAATTACAGGTTCCGTATCGCTCACCAGGAAAAAGTCGACACCTAAATGGCACGAAAAGTCTTAAGATTGAAAAATATTGGACGAAATGTCATAAAATGTCAACGGGGCGAACGTCTTAAAATCTCAAAACTAATGGGGCTAAACATGAGGGAGAAAGAGGTTCGTAAAATAATCCCTTAAGTAAAATTCTACCCCTTAACAGTCTTCAGAGTAAAATATTTTCGTCAGTCGATCTCACTATGTTTCTGGGAGGGAGTGTATGTGCTCAACTGTACCGTGTCAAAGTTGCCCACAGTAATTCGTGTACCTGCTTCTAGATTATATGTACCGGTATGTCAGTAATTAACCCTTTCAATATCCGATACGCATTTCTTTTATGTTTTCCGCCTATTATTAGACGATCTTATGCAGATTAGGAAGGGGATATGGACATCAGAGGGTAAAGGGGAGATTTCCACCTGGAGGATTTTTTTCTGAACCTCTTTCTCCCTCATGTTCAGCCCCATTGCTTTTGAGATTTTAAGACGTTCGCCCTAGTATTTTTGAAATTTTAAGACATTTTGCCCCATTTCTGTCAATTTTAAGACCTTTCGTGCCATTAAGGTGTCGATTTTTTTCCTGGCGAGCGATAGCGAGCCTGTAATTTAAGAGCAACCGGCCTCTGGCCGGGAAATTTTTCTACCAAAAAATGTACAAATTTATCTTGAAAGGGGGTCTAGGGGGTGTAATTTTAAGCTTGATGGAAACGTAGGGAACAAACTAAATACCTCCCCTTAAATGAGCCTTTACCCATATCATTCCCGCCGGTCCTTCGTAAATTGTCTAAAATCGTCTAATGATAGCCAGAATAAACTGTGAAATTGCGTCCTAATCTTGAAAGGGTTGATAGTATGGTTGACTAAGGAGAATAATTGTCTATAACACCGATACATGAACACGGGAATTGTCTATAACACCGATACATGAACACGGGAATTGTCTATAACACCGATACATGAACACGGGAATTGTCTATAACACCGATACATGAACACGGGAATTGTCTATAACACCGATACATGAACACGGGAATTAACTACTGCATGAAACTACGGGTACACTCCAAATTCGATCATATTAATTTTCTATCTATCTATCTATCTATCTATTGCCCGACGCCCCTCCCCCCAACCAGCACCGCCTTCGTTCATGTACTTCCTCACTCCATCCTTCCACCTCTCATTTGGTCTACTGAATCACTGAATGGATGGATACACATTTATGCGGTCTCCTGTACGTTCAATGTAAACTCATATATTTTTCATCTGATGTAAAGTACAGTTGGCCACATTAAGGGGAGGCTTTTAGTTTGTTTCCTACTCCTCCAGCAATCTTAAAATTTCACCCCTTGACCCCCTTTCAAGATAAATTTGTACGTTTTTCGGTAGAAAAATGTCCCGGCCGAAGGCCGATTACTCTTAAATTACAGGCTCGCTATCGCTCGCCAGGATAAAATCGACACCTAAATGGCACGAAAGGTCTTAAGATTGACAGAATGGGGCAGAAATTCTTAAAAATCACCAAACTAATGGGGCAAACGTCTTACAATCTCAAAAGCAATGGGACTAGACATGAGGGAGAAAGGGGTCAAGAAAAAAGTCCCTCAAGTGGAAATCTCCCCTTAATGTGTGTACACTGTGATTTTATGTATGGAAAGAAAAGGAAAGGGTCTGAATTTCGAAGTTTATTATCGTATGCAGTAGTTGCAATAGTATGACCAATTTACAGTGTTGTAGCAAAGTGTTCTATCATATTATCGTGGTCATGTGCTGTAAATCGCGCTAATAAGTCATGTCTCGGCACCATGTATGTTTTGATCAGTAGTTGGTATCAGCAATATCTAAGCTTCATTTCTTCATATCGAGTGAAATAGACACACATGGTCCTACACTTACCCACCTTATTCAACATCTGACAGACATTAATACAGCACAGAGCAAGCCAAACGTAATGACAGCTGGGACATGACTTATTAACGCGACCGTACTTATAACTGTCTTGATGGTGTAATGGTTAGAGTGTTTAAGATCTGTATGTGGTGACCCAGGTTCGAATCCCGGTAGGATCATATGGTTTCATTAACTTCATTGCGAGGTGTGACCAACTGTACAACATAGCCGTGAATTTGTTTAAGGGGAGGTTTTTAGTTTGGTCTCTAGATATCCATCAAGCTTAAGATTACACCCGCTTGAGCCCCTTTCAAGATAAATTTGTACATTTTTCGGTAGAAAAATGTCCCGGCTGAAAGCCGGTTCCTCTTAAATTACAGGCTCGCTATCGCTCGCCAGGATAAAATCGACACCTAAATTGCACGAAAGTTCTTAAAATTGACAGAAATGGGTTGAAAGTTCTTAAAATCATCAAAATAATGGGGCGAACGTCTTAAAATTAGAAAAGCAATGGGGCTAAACATGAGGGAGAAAGGAGTCCAGAAAAAACTCCCTCAAGTGGATATCTCCCCTTAATTGTATTTGACCAAGGATGACATGATGTCTACAATTATATATGCGTGACTGTACATTCAGGAATTTATTTATTTATTTATTTATTTATTTATTTATTTATTTATTTATTTTTTTTTTTTTTTTTATTTATTTATTTATTTATTTATATGGATGCATGAATATTGCATTGTGTTTAGTTAAGGGGAGATTTCCACTTGAGGGACTTTTTTCCTTGACCCCTTTCTCCCTCAATGCTAGCCTCATTGCTTTTGAGATTTTAAGACGTTTACCCCATTAGTTTGGTGATTTTAAGAATTTCCGCCCCATTCTGTCAATTTTAAGACCTTTCGTGCCATTTTGGCTCGAACGTCCCTTGATTTTCGCCCTGTCACTCTTTCAACTATGGGGGAGGCACTCGCTATAGGCAGTTATGCCTTTTGCCTCCCTCAATCGCATAGAAAAAACAAATTAGGTGTCGATTTTATCCTGGCGAGCGATAGCGAACCTGTAATTTAAGAGTAACCGGCCTTTGGCCGGGACATTTTTCTACCGAAAAATGTAAAAATTTATCTTGAAAGGGGGTCAAGGGGGTGAAATTTTAAGATTGTTGGAGGAGTAGGAAACAAACTAAAGACCTCCCCTTAAACTAGGACTTCAGAGGCTATCAACCCTATTGGATTATTAGGCCAGCACACTGTAAGTCAAGAATAACGTCAGGACTGGACCCTCTCTGCGAAAACCCCAGTCCCTTGTGCATTTTGAAATGTTGAATATCCCTATAGATCGAATTACTGAGTCTCATTAGTTAACGCTTACTACGTTTTCATTAAGGGGAGGTCTCCACTTGAGGGATTGTTTTCTTGACCCCTTTCTCCCTCATGTTTAACCCCATTGCGTTTGATATTATAAAACGTTTGCCCCATTAGTTTAGCGATTTTAAGAACTTTCACCCCATATTAAGACCTTTCGTGCAATTCAGGTGTCTATTTTATCCTGGCGAGCGATAGCGAGCCTGTAATTTAAGAGGAATCGGCCTTCGGCCGGGACATTTTTCTACCGAAAAATGTACTAATTTATCTTGAAAGGGACTCGAGGGGGTGTAATTTTAAGGTTGATGGAGGTCTAGGGAACAAACTAAATACCTCCCCTTAAGAGGTATCCGCGTATTACTGATCACAACAGTACAGTACAGTACATAGCGTCACATAACACTGAAATCGCCGCTGGTATTAATGTCGGCCCTTGTCACATTACACTCGAGGGGACATGGGTCGTCTTTCTGGTCACCATTCTGCCTCATGCTTAGCCCCATTAGTTTTCAGATGTTATCACGTTATCACGTTTATCACATTAGTCCGGCGATTTTAAGACCTTTCACCCCTTTTCTTTGTCAGTATTAAGACTTTTCGTTGTCATTCAGGTGTCGATATTTTCCTGGCGAGCGATAGCGAGCCTGTAATTGAAGAGGAACGCCGGCGGCCTTCGGCCAGGACATTTTTCTATCGAAAAATGTACAAATTGATCTTGAAGGAGGGTCTCGGGGGTGTTTTTTTAAAGTGTGATGGAGGTCTAGGGTTGAAACTAAATGCTAGTGGATATAGGTCTATAAATGCTAGTGGATATAGGTCTATAAATGCTAGTGGATATAGGTCTATAAATGCTAGTGGATATAGGTCTATAAATGCTAGTGGATATAGGTCTATAAATGCTAGTGGATATAGGTCTATAAATGCTAGTGGATATAGGTCTATAAATGCTAGTGGATATAGGTCTATAAATGCTAGTGGATATAGGTCTATAAATGCTAGTGGATATAGGTCTATAAATGCTAGTGGATATAGGTCTATAAATGCTAGTGGATATAGGTCTATAAATGCTAGTGGATATAGGTCTATAAATGCTAGTGGATATAGGTCTATAAATGCTAGTGGATATAGGTCTATAAATGCTAGTGGATATAGGTCTATAAATGCGCCAATAAATACACCCTTAATAAGTGTACGAGAAATTTGAGAACACTTCCATGAATTAAACTCCTTATATTGGTTGCAGGCTACTACAGTCTGTCCAATATAGGTAGGCCAAACATCTTGATCACCAACCTCTATAACCCACACACGACTAGAGTAATCCAGCTAATATGCCTGCCATTTAGGAAGGGTCAGCCAGGGAATAGGTGTGGTAATGTACATCCCATTTGCTCCAGCCCGTTTAGAGTTACAGAGGGTAGGGGCTTACCTATAATGAACGGTCTATACATTAAGGGGGTCACCTGCTGGCTGCCCTTTTCTCTCTTTCTCTGGCTTGTATCCATTCGACCCCATTCAGCCAACTATTTTAAGACGTTTATCCCCATCTAGGTGTCGATTTCTTCCTGGCGAGCGATAGCGAGCCAGCATTATATGAAGAAATCCGGCTTCGCCGGAGACATTTTCCTATCGAAAAATGTACAAATTTAGCCTGCTGTCAAACAAAAATAAACAAATATGCTGGCTCGCTACCGCTCACCAGTAAGAAATTGACACCTGGATGGGGATAAACGTCTTAAAACAGTAGGCTGAATGGGGCCAAATGGATACAAGCCAGAGAAAGATAGAAAAGGACAGAACCAAAACAGGTCACCCCCTTAAGGTTAAGGAGACGTTATGGTGTTTTGGGGTCTATATATTTATTCAATCATTTATTGTTTAGTTTCCTCGCTAGATCTCCATTAAGGTTTAAATAACATCCCCAAGACAAGCTAAATTTGTAATTTTTCGGTAGAAAAATGTCCCGGCCAAAGGCCGATTCCTCCTAAAATGACAGTCTCGCTATCGCTCGCCAGGAAAAAATCAACACCTAAATGGCACGAAAGATCTTAATATTGACAAAATTATGGAGCGAAAGGTTATCAAACTATTGAAGAACACGTCTTACAATCTCATAACTAATGGGGCTAATCACGAAGGAGAAGGGGGTCCAGAAGAACGTGGTGTAAGTGGACTAATGTCAAGTTCCATTTGGGGCTAAATTTGTTTCTCTCCCGTATGCATGTATGTATGTATGTATGTATGTATGGGTATGTACGTTTCTATGTACACTCGGATGCTATAGTCTCTAGCCCAATCATAAATATTCGTGGACCACATCTATTTCTATTCATGGAAGAAGATAGTATAGTTGGACACGAAACTAAAAACGACACTAAAAACGCAATAACTATAAAAAAGTACTCAATCAAAATAGTTATAACTGCATAAAGACAAATCTAGACTCCTAGAGGGTCTAGGAATGCTTAGGAGTGGGCTATGGTATCCGAGTGCACAGTTACTGACAAATGTTCGTGGGCTCTGTAAGTTTTGTATGCCCTCTTCATCTACGTTTTCATTAATTTGATTAATTTAAGGGGGGGTAGTAGATATGTTTAGGTCTATTTATTTATTCATTAATTTATTTTTTAGTTTCCTCGCTAGACCTCCATCAAGCTTAAAAACTCACCCTCTAGACACCCTTCTAGGTAAATCTAGGTTCCTCTAAAATTTACAGGCTCGCAATCACTCGCCAGAAGAACTCTACCCCTAAATGGCACGAAAGGTCTTTAAGTTGACAACGAAATGGGTCGAAAGGTGTTCAGATCGCCAGCCTAATGGACCGAACGTCTTAAAATCTCAAAACTGATGGGGCTAAACATGTGGGAGAAGGGGATTCAGAAAATATACTCTTATGTGAAAATCTCACCTTAACACAGTAGCTACTTCAGTGTTGTCATGGTAAATTATCTTTATATGCTATTATCTTTATTTGTATAGATTATCTTTCTGTATATCTATTATCTTGTTTCGTGTTGTCATGGTAACCAGGTGTATTATGGTAGTTAGTGCACCTTGTATATATTATCTTTATTTGTATCTATTATCTTTATTTGTATCTATTATCTTTATTTGTATCTATTATCTTTATTTGTATCTATTATCACTATTTGTATCTTATCTGTATTTGTATCTATTATCTATATTTGTATATATTATCTTCATTCGTAACTATTATATCTGTGTATCTATAATATGTATTCGTTATTAACTATTATATCTGTGTATCTATAATATGTATTCGTTATTAACTATTATATCTGTGTATCTATAATATGTATTCGTTATTAACTATTATATCTGTGTATCTATAATATGTATTCGTTATTAACTATTATATCTGTGTATCTATAATATGTATTCGTTATTAACTATTATATCTGTGTATCTATATATGTATTCGTTATTAACTATTATATCTGTGTATCTATAATATGTATTCGTTATTAACTATTATATCTGTGTATCTATAATATGTATTCGTTATTAACTATTATATCTGTGTATCTATAATATGTATTCGTTATTAACTATTATATCTGTGTATCTATAATATGTATTCGTTATTAACTATTATATCTGTGTATCTATAATATGTATTCGTTATTAACTATTATATCTGTGTATCTATAATATGTATTCGTTATTAACTATTATATCTGTGTATCTATAATATGTATTCGTTATTAACTATTATATCTGTGTATCTATAATATGTATTCGTTATTAACTATTATATCTGTGTATCTATAATATGTATTCGTTATTAACTATTATATCTGTGTATCTATAATATGTATTCGTTATTAACTATTATATCTGTGTATCTATAATATGTATTCGTTATTTATTCGTCCATATTCTTCCTTTTCATCTATTATATTTCTTAGTATCTTTTATCTTTGTATTTATTGTCTTTATTTATATCTATTACGATTATCTTTGTATCTATTATCTTTCTTAGTATCTTTTATCTTTGTATTTATTGTCTTTATATCTATTACGATTATCTTTGTATCTATTATCTTTCTTAGTATCTTTTATCTTTGTATTTATTGTCTTTCTTTATATCTATTATCTTTACATATATTATCTTTCTTCGTATCTATTTTCTTTCTTCATATATTTTATCTGTGTATGTATTATCTTTATTCGCACCGATCTTTCTCTCTCTCTTTTTTCTGGAGTAGTTTGTCGGTGTACGTGACTGGCCGTACACCGGAAGTACCGTACCGGAGGTGGTCAAGGCACGAACTGTACCGTACACCACACACACACTCAGTACACACACATACACTGTACCGTACACCACACACACACTCAGTACACACACATACACTCAATACACTGCCCGGGTTTAATAGTAATCACTCATATTTTCTGGAGAGTTATTTATGGTAACACTGAGGCACTTTTTTACCTTCACTTTTGCAGTAGTTATTATTCATATACATTATAATTTTCTAACTCGATACGTGGCTTGAAAACTGTGGTATATATGACATTATATTTCAATTCCTGTGTTATAAGTATAGACATTTATTTGTATTTTCTTCGGCATTACCTTCAGGATTACTCTGTTAGTAAATGAACTCCACGCAAGAGAGCGAAATCAAGACCGGACGGAGGGGGCGCGGCGACGTATCCTCCCCACCCAGCGTCTGGTACAAACTGAATCTGCCAGAGGCAGCGGGAGGCAGCGCGCTGCCGGGCGAACGGTCGGTCACACGGGAATATTGCCAGATATCCTCCGAGGTAACCTAACTCCTTACACTTACAAAGTCATCATATTATTTGTCCAATGCATTTATATATTGATTTTGTATTATCCAAATACCTAACTTCCTTTTATCGACTCTGGGTCCATGAGAAACTGTGATATCTGTGAAATCCTGGTTCCTTGGCGTAAGAGAGTTTCGGCAACCGTGGATCGGAAGTGGCCTCCTGGTCCGTGCACGCGGCGGTAATGCACCACCAGCGGGAGCGGTGATCAGACGGGGGGCTTGCGGCTCCTTCAGATGGGCGGACGGAAGGACGGGTGTTTAATTAACCCCTTCTGTACCGGAGACGTCGTTTAAGCTTTATTCTGACTACTATTAGACGTATTTATTCAGTTTAAAAAAAGGCCTCCAATTATTAACAATCTTCTATCTCACTTACCCTATTTTACTACCGCAGATCATTCTTAAACTACACAAAATTGTCTAACTATAAATTGTCTAACTATAAATTGTCTAACTATAAATTGTCTAACTATAAATTGAATATTATTAAGAAGCCGTCACCGGTACAGAAGTGGTTAACCCTTTCTGTACCGGAGACGTCTTTTGTACTTTATTCTGGCTATTACTAGACGATTTTATTCAGCTTCCAAAGGTCCTCCACCAATAAACAGGCTTCAAACTATCTCACGGGCGGCTTACGGCTCCTCTAGATGGGCGGACGGAAGGAAGTCTTTTGTTTGTGTTCGATCCTTTTGGGGTTAGATCATTAAACTTCATTCTTGGTCACTCATTATATTCTAAGGTCTGGACCCCTTTCTCCCTCATGTTTAGCCCTATTGCTTTTGACATTTTAAAACCTTCGCCCCATTAGTTTGGCGACTTTCAATTTTAAGACCTTTCGTGCCATTTAGGTGTCGATTCTTTCCAGGCGAGCGATAGCAAGTCTACAATATAAGAGGAATCGGCCTTTGGCCGGGTCATTTCTCTACCGACAAAAATTACAAATTTATCTTGAAAGGGGGTCTAGGTGTAATTATAAGCTTGATGGAGGTCTAGGGAACAAACTAAAACCCTCCCCTTAACTCCCAATCCCTAACCTCTCTTTCCCAATCCCTAACCTCCCTTTCCCAATCTCTCACCTTCCTTTCCCAATCCCTAACCTCCCTTTCCCAATCCCTAACCTCCCTTTCCCAATCCTTCACCTCCTTTTCCCAATCACTAACCTCCCTTATCCCGTCCCTAACCTCCCTTTACCAATCCCTAACCTCCCTTTCCCAATCCCTAACCTCCCTTTCCCAATCCCTAACCTCCCTTTCCCAATCCTTCACCTCCTTTTCCCAATCACTAACCTCCCTTACCCCGTCCCTAACCTCCCTTTACCAATCCCTAACCTCCCTTTACCAATCCTTAACCTCCCTTTCCCAATCCCTAACCTCCCTTTACCAATCCCTTTCCCAATCCCTAACTTCCCTAACCTCCCTTTCCCAATCCTTAACTTTCCTGTAACTTGGGGGGGGGGGGGGGGAAATCGACATTTAGCCGGGACATTATTCTAACGAAAAATGTACAAATTTAGCTTGAAGGGGGTATGGGTAGGCATAATCTAGTTTGAAGTAAATGTAGGAAGGTGTTTTTGTTAGCCTAGGGGACAAACTAAAATAAATTGCTCGAAAATGGCAAAATCAAGCAAAATCCTCAATAACAATACCAAATACCATAATAACCCCCAAGACGTCGGACCAGATAGTGTTATGGAGGAGTTGCACGAGTGAGTTTCCGGCAATATTTAACGACAACATTTTGGGACTCAAAGGGGAGCTTATTGTTTTTTCGGATCCCCCTTTCTCCCTCATGCTTAGTCACACTAGTTTTGAGATAATACGACGCTCGCCGTATTAGTTTGGCGATTTTAAGACCTTTCGCTCCATTTCTTTGTCATTTTTAAGACCTTTCGTGACATTTGTATGTCGATTTTTTCCTATCGAGCGAAAGCGAGCCTGCAATTTAGGAGAAACCATACAGATGTAACTTAAAGGGGGGGGGGGGGGGGGGCGCCTTGGTAGTGTGTTACTAAGAGGGATTAAGGGCAGATATCCACTTGAGGGATTTTTTTCTTGACCCCTTTCTCCCTCATGTTTAGCCCCATTGCTTTTGATATTATAAAACGTTTGCCCCATTAGTTTAGCGATTTTAAGAACTTTCACCCCATATTAAGACCTTTCGTGCAATTCAGGTGTCAATTTTATCCTGGCGAGCGATAGCGAGCCTGTAATTTAAGGGGAACCGGCCTTCGGCCGGGAAATTTTTCTAACGAAAAATTTACAAATATATCTTGAAAGGGACTCAAGGGGGTGTAATTATAAGCTTGATGGAGGTCTAGGGAACAAACTAAATACCTCCCCTTAAGGCTTAGGGAGCAATCTCCCCCTCCCCCCCCCCCCCCTTAATCAACTCCCCCTCCCCCCCCCTTAATCAACTCCCCACTCCCCCCCCCCCCCCCTTAATCAACCCCCCTAATCAAACCTCCCCCCCCCCCCCCCCTTAATCAACCCCCCTCCCCCCCCCCCCCCCCCTTAATCAACTCGTGGTAGTCAAAAGTAGATTATTAATATGGGTGACGGAATTATTGTAGAAGTTTGTTATCAAGGCTTCTAGACCAGGGAAGCCTAAAGTACCGTAATAGTCGAGGAATGTGCTGGTATTAGTCTATCGTAATGTGCTGGTATTACTCTATCGTAATGTGCTGGTATTAGTCTATCGTAATGTGCTGGTATTAGTCTATCGTAATGTGCTGGTATTAGTCTATCGTAATGTGCTGGTATTAGTCTATCGTAATGTGCTGGTATTAGTCTATCGTAATGTGCTGGTATTAGTCTATCGTAATGTGCTGGTATTAGTCTATCGTAATTAATACACGCAGTCACACACATACACATGTAGGCTATATATATATATATATATATATATATATATATATATATATTCGTGTCAGTTGTGGGTTCAATATCATATTGGTTAATAGAGGAGATTTTTAATTAGGTATGAATGAAGCTCAGGGGATCAAAGGGTCAAAACTCATTAGCCCTCTTGCCCCCCCTGGAGACCCTGTGGTGGCAGAGAGGGGACAACTTCGACTTGGGCGACATGTTGGGGCCTCAATTATCCAAATATCGATGATTTATTGGATTTCGGATCTTAAACTGCTTCAAGCTCCGTGTGACCAAACATTTTAACTCCAACATACCTTGAATTTGGCTCTCTGTCACTCTTTCAACTTTCGGGGAGATACTTGTTACAGGTAGCTTTGCCTTTGGCCTCCTTCATACACATAGATAAATATATATAGGCCTATATACATTATATATATCCTGTACCAGTATTCCCGAATGTTTATTATGGGGTTGGAGATATTTGAGTGTGGCGAGAGATAGGTAGTTCTCTCTAGACCCTTTCTCCCTCATGTTTATTAGCCCCATAATTTTCAGATTTTGAGACATTCGAGCCATTGGTTTGTCGATTGTAAAACCTTTCGTCCCATTTCTATATCAATATCAAGATCTTTTGTACCATTTAGGTGTCGATTTCTTCCTGGCGAGCGATAGCAAGCCTGTAATTTAAAAGGAACCGGCCTTCAGCCAGGACATTTTTCTATCGAAACATGTACACATTATCTTGAAGGAGGGGCTTGGGGGGTGTTTTCTTAAGGGGAG
This sequence comes from Paralithodes platypus, assembly GCA_032716605.1. Classification (NCBI taxonomy): domain Eukaryota; kingdom Metazoa; phylum Arthropoda; class Malacostraca; order Decapoda; family Lithodidae; genus Paralithodes; species Paralithodes platypus. The sequence continues at coordinate 7,657,799 of CM064533.1, read as the reverse complement.
GTTTTTAGTTTGTTTCCTAGACTTCCATCAAGCTTGAAATTACACCCCCTTGAGTCCCTTTCAAGATAAATTTGTACATTTTTCGTAGAAAAATGTCCCGGCCGAAGGCCGATTCCTCTTAAATGGCAGGCTCGCTATCGCTCGCCAGGAAAAAATCGACACCTAAATGGGACGAAAGGTCTTAAAAGTGACATAAATTGAGTGAAAGTTCTTAACCCGTACAGCCCCAGCGACGCGCCTGACGCGTCGGCGATGTATGTAACGCACAGCCCCAGAGACGCGCCTGGCGCGTCACCC
>CM064533.1:7622502-7652502 GCA_032716605.1 Paralithodes platypus | reverse complement strand
TTTTCTGGTCCCTTTTTTCCCTCGTGTTTAACACCATTAGTTTCGAGATTTTAAGACGTTCGGCCCATCAGTTTGGCGATTTTAACAATTTCGCCCCATTCGGTGTCAATTTTTAGACCTTTTGTGCTATTTAGGTGTCGATTTTTTCCTGGCGAGCGATAGCGAGCCTGTAATTTGAAGAGGAATCGGCCTTCGGCCGGGAAAACTTTCTACCGAAAAATGTACAAATTTATCTTGAAGGGGGGTCTAGGGGTTATTTGTCTAAGCTCGATGGAGGTCTAGCGAGGAAACTAAAAAATATATGAATAAATGAATTAATAGACCAACAAACCAGCTCATCTCCCCTTAATCTCGTAAACACTTCTTCCTCCTTTTCATTTCACTACGCTTAACAATCACACCACGCATCTTTCCAATTCACCTAAAATACCTCTAATGTACCTTGATTTGGTTTCACTATCTCTCTTTCAACCTTTGGGGGGGGGGGGGCACTTGTTACAACCAGCTTTTCTTTTTGTCTCCTTCATGCTCATAGGGGTAAACCATACTGTAGATATATTGATGGGAAAACGCGAATAGACCTTTTATATAGACATGGATATTTATAGACCTTTTATATAGACATGGATATTTATAGACCTTTTATATAGACATGGATATTTATAGACCTTTTATATAGACATGGATATTTATAGACCTTTTATATAGACATGGATATTTATAGACCTTTTATATAGACATGGATATTTATAGACCTTTTATATAGACATGGATATTTATAGACCTTTTATATAGACATGGATATTTATAGACCTTTTATATAGACATGGATATTTATAGACCTTTTATATAGACATGGATATTTATAGACCTTTTATATAGACATGGATATTTATTCGGAATAATACAGTACAATAACTAACGATGCTAACGATGGCTGTAAGTGATTTGAAAACTGAAATTTCGTGACAATTTCAAAACTGATATATACACAGTAGAAACGGTATATAAAGTTATAGAATATATTGATAGTGATATATATAAGTACCTTTCTATCCTTATAACAGTGAACGGGATAATTAGTCATCAAATATACTGATAGTAATATGCCTTTCTTTCTATATTTAACTAGTATAATATATATATATATATAAAGTCATAGGGTATAATTGATAGTGATGTACCTTGCTATCCTCATATTATATTCATTATAATTATCCCCACATCAACGTTCATTATAATTATCCCCACATCAACGTTCATTATAATTATCCCCACATCAACGTTCATTATAATTATCCCCACATCAACGTTCATTATAATTATCCCCACATCAACGTTCATTATAATTATCCCCACATCAACGTTCAGCATAATATCCAATATATTGCTATTAACACTTCTCAGTACATTCTTTTCATTATAGTCTGGCTGTTACTAGATGATTTTATTACGAATAAGATCAGTCTCTAGCAATAAAAGAGCTTATAACTATCTTAGCTACTACAGATCCTTCTTCATAGGCTAAAAATCGTCTAACAATAGCTAGAATGAAAGACGTCACCCGTAGTGAAAGGGTTAACCCTCTTATTACGGGGGATGTACAGTCGCGCTAATAAGTCATGTTCCAGCTGTCATTACGTTTGGCTTGCTCTGTGCTGTATTATTGTCTGTCAGATGTTGAATAGGGTGGGTAAGTTTTTTTTTTTTTTTTTTTTTTTCTATATTCCAACTTACTTCCTCTCGGGCATAGGCTGAGAGCCTTAACATTCACCGCTTTACAATGAACAGTGAAGCCCGTGAGGTCTTGTTCCAGTCTAGGGAGTGAGACATGTGAAGCACGTAGAGTACAACGAGCACCTGCCATCTTGCCTTCACATGAGGCACGGTGCTCACTCATGGCCCGAAACGACCCCATCTCTGAAGCCATCTCGTTCCCGTGCTTCACTGTCTCACCCCCTACACTCGGACTCTCACACTTACACACACACAACGCCACCTGTTGAGCAGATAACTCACCAGGCATTGCACCCCTATAGCATATTTTGAATATGGGAATATTCATACAGTGCTATTTAATCAGTGTAGGAACATGTTTGTATATTTCACTCGATATGAAGAAATGAAGCTTAGATATTGCTGATACTAATTATTTATCAAAACATACTAGGTGCCGAGACATCACTTATTAGCGCGACTGTACTTAAGCTAAGCTTAGTCATTTTTATGCTGCTTAGGAAGGATCTGCGTTAGTTAAGAGGTTTGATTAAAACCTCTTAATTGCTAGAGGTCCTTCCAAAACTCAATAAAATCATCTATTACTAGCCAGAATAACAGGAAAAGGACGTCACCCACAGTGAAAGGGTTAACTGATATGGAAGCTCATTGATCAGTTATTATTTTATAGTAACACAAATAAGGGGAAGGGTATATTTTTTGGTCAATTATTTCATATATTTACTATTTTGTTTAGTTTCCTCCCTAGACCTCCATCATACTTAAAAAATAAACATTAGATCCCCCTTCTAGATTAATTTGTACTTTTTTCGGTAGAAAAAATTCCCGGCCATAGGCTGGTTCTTCCAATATTACAGGCTCGCTATCGTTCGCCAGGGAAAAAATCGGCACGAAAGGTCTTAATATTGACAAAGAAATAGGGCGAAAGGTCTTAAAATTGACAAACTAATGGAGCAAACATCTTAAAATCTCAAAACTAATGGGGCTAAACATGTGGGAGAAGGAGGTCCAGAAAACCACCCATCTCTCCTTAAACAAGGAAGTAGTGAGTTAGCTACTCGCGGCCACGATTTATGTCCAAGAGTGTACTCAAGGGAAGATGGTTCACTTTTTGGGCGATTTTTGCATGTATTCATTATTTGTCTAGTTTCCTCCCTAGACCTCCATCAAATTAAAAAACACATCCATTAGATCCCCCTTCTAGATTAATTTGTACAAATTTCGGTAGAAAAATTTACCGGCCGAAGGCCGGTTCTTCCAACATTACAGGTTCACTATCGTTCGCCAGGGAAAATATCGACACCTAAATAGCACGAAAGGTCTAAATATTGACGAAGAAATGGGGCGAAAGGTATTAAAATCGACTAAATAATGGGGCAAACATCTTAACATTTGAAAACTAATGGGGCTAAACATGAGGGAGAAAGTGGTCCAGAAAAGTGGGCCATCCCCCCTTAAGGGAAGGTGTGTGTTCAGTTGTTCATGTCTTTAGTAGTGTATTATTTTCTTTAGGGTCTTCCCAAAACCTCCTTCAAACTTTAAGGGGAGGTATTTAGTTTGTTTCCTAGACCTCCATCAAGCTTAAAATTACACCCCCTTGACCCCTTTCAAGATAAATTTGTACATTATTCGGTAGAAAAATGTCCAGGCCGAAGGCCGGTTCCTCTTAAATTACAGGCTCGCTATCGCTCGCCAGGAAAAGGTTGACACCTATATGGCACGAAAGGTCTTCACATTGACATAAATGGGACGGAAGTTCTTAAAATCGCCAAACTAATGGGGCGAACGTGTTAAAATCTCAAAAGCAATGGGGCTAAACATGAAGGAGAAAGGGGTCCAGAAAAAAATCCCTCAAGTGGAAATCTCCCCTTAAACAATAGCCGACCCCATCCAGATAAATGTGTGCATGTTTGTGGTAGAAAAATGCCCCAGCCGAAGGCCGGTTCCTCATAAATTGCAGGCTCGCTATCACTCGCCAGGAAAATATCGACACCTAAATGGCAGTAGAGGTCATAAAATTCGACACCTAAATGGCAGTAGAGGTCATAAAATTCGACACCTAAATGGCAGTAGAGGTCATAAAATTCGACACCTAAATGGCAGTAGAGGTCATAAAATTCGACACCTAAATGGCAGTAGAGGTCATAAAATTCGACACCTAAATGGCAGTAGAGGTCATAAAATTCGACACCTAAATGGCAGTAGAGGTAAAAAAATTCGACACCTAAATGGCAGTAGAGGTCAAAAAATTCGATACCTAAATGGCAGTAGAGGTCATCAAATTCGACACCTAAATGGCAGTAGAGGTCATCAAATTACCAAACTAATGGGTCGACTGCACTACAACCTCCAAAGTAATGGGGCTAGACTTGAATGAGATGGGTGTCTAGAATAACAACAAAATCCCCTTAAGGGGGGTGACCTGCGTCTTGTTATTGCTATCCTTTTCTCTGGCTTGTATCCATTCGGCCCCATTCAGCCAACTATTTTAAGACGTTTATCCCCATCTAGGTGTCGATTTCTTCCTGGTGATGGATAGCGAGCCAGCATTATATGAAGAAATCCGGCTTTGCCGGAGAAATTTTTCTATCGAAAAATGTACAAATTTAGCCTGCTGTCAAACAAAACTAAAAAATATGCTGGCTCGCTACCGCTCACCAGTAAAAAATTGACACCTGGATGGGGATAAACGTCTTGAAACAGTAGGCTGAATGGGGCCAAATGGATACAAGCCAGAGAAAGAGAGAAAAGGACAGAAGTAACAAAAAACAGGTCACCCCCCTTAAACAGCCAGATGAATGTCCCGTATGTCTCTCTCTCTCTCTCCTGCCAGCTCCACTATTAGGCTGGGTGTGTCACGTGACTAATACGAACGACGCAACTTCCGCACTGAATATCCCGGAAGAAAGTGGATAGTTGGGGCGGTAATATCCAAAGTTTTATCTGCGGTAAATTCTCTCTCCCAGCCAAACCCGCCCAAGTTTCCCTGATACTGGAACAACTAGTCCGTTCATTCTAGGTTGGGCAGAAATCGTAAACTCTAGCCTCTGTAACTCGAAAAGGGCAAGAGCAAATGAGCCGCCACTTTATAAACATATTCCCTAGCCAAGTCTTCCTATTTGGTAGAAATATTAGCTGGATTACTCTAGTCCTTTTTGAGTTATGAGAGGTTAGGGGTTACGATTTCTGCCCAGCCTAGAATGAACGGGCTATAGCTCCCTGAATATCTTTCCTGATATAGGCCTACAACCATCTTACCATATCACATCCATACCTTCGTATTATTTGTATATATATATATATATATATATATATATATATATATATATATATATATATATATATATATATATATATATATATATATATATATATATATATTTGTTTTTCTATTTGGATGAGGGAGACAAAAGCCAGAACTGCCTGTAACAAGTGCCTCCTCGAGTTGAAAGAGTGACAGGGCCAAAATCAAGGAATGTTCGAGCCAAAATGCCTGAATATATATATATATATATATATATATATATATATATATATATATATATATATATATATATATTGCTCCTTAGACCCATATCAAGTTTAATAAAACACTCCGAAGACCCCCTTTTGTAGGACATTCAGTATAAGAAGACCAGCAATCTAAGGAGGAAAAAGTATAAACAAAAATAATTAATAAATATATCTACCAATAAACAAACCCTTTCCCCCTTAACCCTTAGTTGTTAATCCAGGATCCTTTGGCAGTCGGTCTGAACAAAAATTATTCAGCTTAATGCTCAATTATTTTCATCAGTTTAATTCCGAAGCAGTTTTACCCAAGTATATTGTATGGGTTTTACTGTTTAATCATTATAGACACACAGGGTTCAGAGTTAAGCCCTCTCCTCTGTGTTATAGTTCAGGAAGCATTATAGACACACAGGGTTCAAAGTTAAGCCCTCTCCTCTGTGTTATAGTTCAGTAAGCATTATAGACACACAGGGTTCAGAGTTAAGCCCTCTCCTCTGTGTTATAGTTCAGTAAGCATTATAGACACACAGGGTTCAGAGTTAAGCCCTCTCCTCTGTGTTATAGTTCAGTAAGCATTATAGACACACAGGGTTCAGAGTTAAGCCCTCTCCTCTGTGTTATAGTTCAGTAAGCATTATAGACACACAGGGTTCAGAGTTAAGCCCTCTCCGCTGTGTTATAGTTCAGGAAGCATTATAGACACACAGGGTTCAGAGTTAAGCCCTCTCCTCTGTGTTATAGTTCAGTAAGCATTATAGACACACAGGGTTCAGAGTTAAGCCCTCTCCTCTGTGTTATAGTTCAGGAAGCATTATAGACACACAGGGTTCAGAGTTAAGCCCTCTCCTCTGTGTTATGGTTCAGGAAGCATTATAGACACAGGGTTCAGAGTTAAGCCCTCTCCTCTGTGTTATAGTTCAGGAAGCACTATAGACACACAGGGTTCAGAGTTAAGCCCTCTCCTCTGTGTTATGGTTCAGGAAGCATTATAGACACACAGGGTTCAGAGTTAAGCCCTCTCCGCTGTGTTATAGTTCAGGAAGCATTATAGACACACAGGGTTCAGAGTTAAGCCCTCTCCTCTGTGTTATAGTTCAGGAAGTACTATAGACACACAGGGTTCAGAGTTAAGCCCTCTCCTCTGTGTTATGGTTCAGGAAGCATTATAGACACACAGGGTTCAGAGTTAAGCCCTCTCCTCTTTGTTATGGTTCAGGAAGCATTATCTGGAGGTTATAGAACTGGGCAGCTCCCCTGGGAACTGTTATAAGCAGATGACCTACTTCTTGCAGCAGATAATGTGCAGGATGCCGAGGCCAAGTTCCAAAGTTGGAGAGAGGGCATGGCAAGTAAAGGATTAAGAGTTACTTACTGTATTATATATAAAGTAAAGGATTAAGAGTTACTTACTGTATTATATATAAAGTAAAGGATTAAGAGTTACTTACTGTATTATATATAAAGTAAAGGATTAAGAGTTACTTACTGTATTATATATAAAGTAAAGGATTAAGAGTTACTTACTGTATTATATATAAAGTAAAGGATTAAGAGTTACTGTATTATATATAAAGTAAAGGATTAAGAGTTACTTACTGTATTATATATAAAGTAAAGGATTAAGAGTTACTTACTGTATTATATATAAAGTAAAGGATTAAGAGTTACTTACTGTATTATATATAAAGTAAAGGATTAAGAGTTACTGTATTATATATAAAGTAAAGGATTAAGAGTTACTTACTGTATTATATATAAAGTCAAGGTTTTGCATAGTAGATTAGGGTGGGGAAATGTAGAATAAAGTGGTGTATACCCATGTGCAGTATGCAGAAAAGGGGTGGGTGCGAACATAATTCAGTGTAGCATCTGTAGTTGCAGAATACACCATGGAAAGAAGTGCTTTAATAGAATAAAAGGACCTCTGCCGAAGAAGAAGTGCACAATTGATAAATTTGTATGCATAGTATGCAAATGTGAGTTTGCTACTTGGGATATACCATCTCTGCTGGTAGTGGGGCCTAGGCCGCCACTATTGCCAGAATTAGATAAGGCTGGGGAAAGTTCAGAGAAATGCTGCCAATTCTAACCATGAGAAGACTCCCTCTCTCCTTGAAGGGAAATGTGTATGCTCGACCTATGCTTTAGAAATGTGACTTGTCAAAGTGAATGTTATCAACACAATGGAATGGAATGAGATGAGAATGGTGAGATGGATGCATGGGGTCAAACTGCAAAATACGATGTCTAGTGAAGAGCTAAGGAGATGGTTAAGTATGAACAGTATCATTGATGTTATGCATACAAACAGGCTTGGATGTTTTGGGCATGTGGAGAGATAAATGAACTACGTAAGTAGACAAAAAGATGCAAGTTTGTGAATGTTGAGGGAACTGAACCAAGTGGTAGACCAAAAAAAAACAAAAAAAAATCACGTGGGATCAGACCATATAGTCTGATCTTGAAAAAAAAAAAAAAAAAAAAAAACTAGCGAGGCATCTTCGAATACATCTGCCTGTAGCGCCACCATTACCACACTTGTGTGGAGCACTCAGTCTATAAATATATGTATGTATATGTATGTACTTGGTCAATTATAATACGCTTAGGAAAGTTTATAGAGGTCAATTTATCTAAGTATGTTAAGTAGTAATGGGTAGCTGGGCTAGTAACCCTCTTCCATAAACAAGCTAAAGAATCGAATGGATTTGCCTCAATGGAGAGAGAGAGAGAGAGAGAGAGAGAGAGAGAGAGAGAGAGAGAGAGAGAGAGAGAGAGAGAGAGATCACAAAGGAAGGCTAGGTCACATCATAAGCCCTTTATTATACTCTGCACTGTTTGAACAAGAGAATAATAATGTTAAGCCCTTCAGTACGATGACCCATATTCTACCTTTTAGTCTGACTAATATTACATAGATTTACATAGATACACTGACCACACAGATCTTAAGATTCAAACGAGGTGGTCTGGGTTTTCATGAATTGTAGTATGGGTGGAACCTCCCTAGACATGCTAACAATGCTCTATGCATGACCCCACAGTGCTCCTGTACAAGCAAGACGCTGTGTGAGGTTGAAGAACCCACGGAGACAGTTGAGCACACCTAATTTCTTCTGGGAAGCTGTTTCAGCGAGAATGGTAAAATGAAAAGAAACAAGAAATATATTGAGAGAAGATAATGGGTTTATTTGTGTGTTGTTGTAGAGTAAGGGATTTCCGTGTGGAAGATAGTGACGGGTATGTAGATAGAGCAATAGGGGTTCGCAAGCATTGAATGCACCAATATAATCTCTGCCTCAATTATATATAGTTGATGGATCAGCTGATAGTCGCGCTATGGCCTCATCACGTGAGTTTTGAAGTAACTGCACGGTGGGTTATTGGGTAAAGCTTGTTAAATAGTCTAAGGTAATCTAATTGGCATAGGAGTGTATAGGACTTGACGCATAGTTAAGAAGATTATTAAAATATATTATAAAACAAAATGGTGATGGGCTGGTCTATCACAGTGAGAACTGAGCGATCTCTGCCATACCTATAGCTTACTCTGACTGTTCCTTTTACTTATATATTTTCTAGATCTCAAGTGACGGCGTCTCTTCCGTGGATTGACCTCCCAATCTAATAAGATTGGAAGCCAAAGCGTCACATTTTTCCTTTACCCCTCAAGTTTCTCTTCATAATTGCTGAGGGGCACAGGGCCCTGGGTGGGGCTTTGGTTTACCAGGCGTTTCCGCACCCGCCTCCGCTCCCCGCCATGGAGTGGCTTCGGTCACCCAGGCTTTATTGTGGTCGGCAGGGAGGGTTCCGTGGGGGCGCTCAGTTATGGCCTTAGCCTTGCTCGGGGCCTTGGGGCTGTTCGGCCAGGCAGCTTGGGGAACAACAACAACAACAACAACAACAACAACATAAAACAAAAAAACTAAAGATAAAACCGAACCGAGCGGAACACTGGAGTAGATATTGAGGAAGTGAGTGATGGCCACCCATAACTGCAGCTATGGAACAGCCAGAAAGGAAATTGGAGATAACAGTACAAATAGAGGGTTAGAAGCCGAAGGTGGGTAGTTTGGAAACAAGATATTTGTGCCAGCCTTTATCAAAGACTTCGGATATGTCTAGCGCAATAGAAAAGGTCTCACCAAAATTCCCGAAAGGAGGATGGCCCAGAGTTAGTAAGATAAGAAAGGAGATCACCAGTAGAGAGGCTCTTTATGAAATCATTCTGGTGATCAGAAAGTAAGTTATGGGAAGAGAAATGCTAAACAAAACTATTAATTAAAATTTGATTAAAACAAATAGTGATGCAAGATATGATAGATATTGGACGATAGAGGGTTGAGAGTGGTCACCCTTCTTCAGGGCATGTTGAATGAGAGCAGACTTCCAGCAAGAAGGGAGTATGTTAGGGGAAAGACAAAGACCGAAGAGTTTGCCCAGGTAGGGAGTCAGCACAGAAGCACAGTTTTTGAACACAACAGGGGGAACCCCATCCGGTCCGTACACCTTCCTCGTATTAAGGGGGGTCACCTGCTTATTTTTATCTCCTTTTCTTTCTCGCTTTGGCTTGTATCCATTCGACCCCATTCAGCATACTGTTTTAAGACGTTTATCCCCATCTAGGTGTCGATTTTTTCCTGGCGACCGATAGCGAGCCAGCACTGTATGGGGAAATCTGGCTTCGCCGAAGACATTTTTCGATAGAAATATGTACAAATTTAGCCTGCAGTCAAACAAATTTAAAACAAATATGCTGGCTAGCTACCGCTCGTCAGGAAAAAATTGACACCTGCATGGGGATAAGCGTCTTAAAACAGTAAGCTGAATGGGGCCGAATGGATACAAGCCAGAGAAAGACAGAAAAGGAGAGAAAAAGGCAGGTCACCCCCCCTTAAGCACAGAGAGAGAGCAGACAGTACATCCTTAGAAGAGCTTAAGACATTAGACAGGTGGCTAGGAATCCTCCTCCCATTGTAAAATTCACCTACTAGACGAGGCAGAGTAAGGGGCGAGGGAACGCAAAAGTGGTCCCGGACCCTATGAACTGGAACTTTAAATGTAGTTTTTGTTCGGGATCTGTCTCGAGTCGGCCACCCCCAGCTATAGGGTATGTGCCAGAGTATGTACAATCGAGGTTAATAAGCGTTGTCAGATATTTCGTAAAGTTTCGGACACTGACTAATACTCTGAGAGATAAGCACTTTTCCCAGTAACTATAAAGATACCAATAACACTTTTTGAGCGAAACCCACTGGAATCTATGACAACACTTAATACCCCCGCTTATACATACATACAAGGCAGAGGTGGGTGGAGAGGGCGGAATAGCACCGGAATCACCCAAAAGAGAGTTGTTAGCGAAAGTTTGAGTTTGCCAGTAAATATTTAAATTAACATGGTCTCCTGGAGCCGGAGGTGGGGAAGCAGAAATTGTTGGCTGATTCGGATCCCTGCCGGTATCACACGAGCGCTTTTTTCCTCAACATTTATCCTCAACACTGGTCTGGCAGCTTATGAGGTCAACATTGTCAGTATTTCGGTCACCTAAATTCATCTATCATCAGTCAAGTTCCCGATACTGGTGCAAAATATTCCAGAAATGTTGCCAGAAAATGTTGATCATGAAAGGTTGACTATAAAAGCTCTCGTGTGATACCGGGATTATTCGAGTGAGGTCCCCTGGTCTAGCAGAATGCTTAATATTGGTAAACTATTGCTGGAGTGCGAGGAAATTAAGAGGGGGTGGACGTATTTTCTATCGAAAAATGTACAAATTATTCTAGAAGGGGGATCTAATGGAATTTGTTATCAAGTTTGATGGAGGTCTAGGGAAGAAACTAGACAAATAATAAATACATGCACAAATCGTCTAGTAGGTGACTTATTATGTATCGTTAAGGGGAGATCTCCACTTGAGGGATTTTTTTCTTGATCCCTTTCTCCCTCATGTTTAGCCCCATTGCTTTTGAGATTTTAAGACGTTTGCCCCCATTATTTTGACGATTTTAAGAACTTTCAACCCATTTATGTCAATTTTAAGACCTTTCGTGCCATTTAGGTGTCGATTTTATCCTGGCGAGCGATAGCGAGCCTGTAATTTAAGAGGAACCGGCCTTCAGCCGGGACATTTTTCTACCGAAAAATGTACAAATTATCTTGAAAGGGGCTCAAGAGGGTGTAATCTTAACCTTGATGGATACCTAGAGACCAAACTAAAAACCTCCCCTTAAGTAAATATGATGTGATACACCGACCTACAGTAACACCAAAGACGGTAGGTGTAACAGAGGCAGGTAACAGAGGCAGCTGACAGTACTGCCAGTATTGAATTAATAAAGGGAGCACAAAGGAAATCAAGCAACAACAGATCTAGTGACCCTTCTAGGTTGCTTGTCCTCCAAAACACTGAGGATCAAGTGTCCAAACAGTGGGTTAGAGTGGGTAAGGGAACATTGGAAAGGGAATTACTGCCCTGGAACTAATGTCCGTGGCAGGACATGTGGGTGGTGGGTCGTTTGTCTGGGCCCCCTTCTCCCTCATGCTTAGCAACATTACTTTTCAGATGATAAGACGTTCGGCCCATTAGTTTGGCGATTTTAAAACCTTTCGCCCCATATTTCTGTCAATATTAAGATTGTTCGTATCATCTAGGTGTCTATTTTTTCCTGGCGAGCGATAGCGAGCCTGTAATTTAAGAGAAACTGGCCTTCGGCAAGGACATTTTTCTATCGAAAAATGTACAAATTTATCTTAAAGGAGGGTCTTTTTATTTAAGCTTGATGGAGGTCTCGGGAGGAAACTAATAAAATAATGAAAACATATATACAATTATACGGCCATACCCCTTAATGTGGGTGTATCGCGACAACCAACTAACTCCCCCTCGGCATTATTCAGCACCGGGGCACACAATGCAATACGGCGGCCTGCTGGGAGACGCGGCCCTGCATACCTGAAATGACAACATGTTAGCCAGTGAGCAACACAGATCAATTATTTTCGCACTGAAATATATATGCTTTGACAATAGCAAGACACTGGATTATCAATATCAGTTCCATTGTGTACACGAATATTCCTGAGATAATAGTTCTCACATTTACTAGTAGACTTTTACATATAGTTACATATACACACAAACTATCTCTAATTGGGGCAGTGAAAATCTTGTTAATTTCAATGCTTCCAAAACTCAATTTATCCATCTATCTACACGTCGCTTCCTTCCAGACAACTTACTCTTACACAACTTACTCCTCAACAACATACAAATTAACCCTTCATCTTCTGTAAATATTCTCGGTGTCTCTTTTTCTTCTGATCTCACTTGAAATGATCATATTACCACTCTTGATAAAACAGCTTCCCAGAAGCTGGGTGTGCTCAACCGCCTCTGGGGGTTCTTTACCCCTGCGCAGCTTCTTGCATGCTCTGTACAGGGGCACAATGTGTCCATGTATTGAGTATTGTTCACATGTGTGGGGAGGCTTATCGCACACACCACTTCAAGACAAAGTAGAGAGGAAAGCCTTCTGTCTCATTAACTCACGTCCGCTCACCAATGCTCTGCAGTATCTCTCTGTTTGCCGCAATGTTGCATCTCTCTCACTATTCTACCGCTATTACAATAATCAGTGTTCCTCAGAGCTCTCTCAGTGTATACCACCCCCTCTTCGTAGAGCACGTAGCACCCGTCTTGCAACACAATCCCACCCCTACTCTGTGCAACTGTCCAACCCAAGAGTGAAACGTTATTCTCAATCTGTCTTCTATTCGACAGGTGAGCTCTGGAACTCTCTCCCAGAATCATTCTTTCCCTCGTCCTATTACTTATATTGCTTCAAACTCCATGTGTCCAGGCATTTTGGCTCGAACGCCCCTTAAATTAACTATGGGGAGGCACAGGCAGTTCTGCCTTTTATCTCCCTCACTCACATAAAAAAAAAAAAAAAAAAAAAAATAAAGCACAGACCTTGCACCCCCTACTTAATTCAAATTTGCTACTAAATTGAAGGTAATAGGCTAGCAAAGCAGAAGGCTCTCTCCCCATCCACCAGTACAGTGTATGGTATTCCTGTACAATGTTCATGGGCTTCTTATAGCTCTAGTAATATTGTCTGTAGTCTGTTTGTTTTCAGTTGATGGTAAATTTCATACCTTAGCAACTGATTTCCCGATTAATAGAGGAATAGTGGACAAATATGAAAATAACATCTCGACAGTTTTCATTATTAACAACGTATTTCGGTACTACGCCTTCCTAATTTAAATATATATCATTTATCTAGCCAAAATAGATGTTATATCACATAAAGGAATACTCGAGGAAATATAACTAAGGTGCCTTTAAGGAGACCTTATCTATCAAAAGGATCAGCCAGTTCAATTTGGCAATGTACTATTTATATATATTGTAAAAACAATTCTTGGCTAAATAAAACGTTTCACTTTCACTTTCACTTTAATAGTTAAGTAAAGAAGATGGGAGCATGTCAATATACCCACAGCTGGAAAACCATAAACTATTCATGTCACGTCATAACAAAACGTTTTGTCCTACACTAATCCAGCTAATATTTCTATATTTTGGGGAGAGTCAGCCAGGGAATAGGTGTGGTAATTTACAGCCCATTTGCTTTAGCCCTTTTACGAGTTACAGATGTTAGATATTGCGATTTCTGGCCTCCATATAATTAATGGACAATAGTCATCAAGGTCTTTGCATGGGGCTAACCATGAAGGAGAAGGGGGTCTAGAAGGGGGTCTAGAAGGGGGTCTAGAAGGGGGTCTAGCAGGGGGTCTAGAAGGGGGTCTAGCAGGGGGTCTAGAAGGGGGTCTAGCAGGGGGTCTAGAAGGGGGTCTAGCAGGGGGTCTAGAAGGGGGTCTAGCAGGGGGTCTAGCAGGGGGTCTAGAAGGGGTTCTAGAAGGGGGTCTAGCAGGGGGTCTAGAAGGGGGTCTAGCAGGGGGTCTAGAAGGGGGTCTAGAAATAACATCCCCTTAAACCAGATTCATGTCCGGAAAACTGTACGCTATAAGACACATAATGTACAGTCGCGCTAATAAGTGATGTCCCGCCTGTCATTACGTTAGGCTTGCTCTGTGCTGTATCAATGTCTGTCAGATGTTGAATAGGATGGGTAAGTGAAGGAACATGCTTGTATATTTCACTCGATATGAAGAAATAAAGCTTAGATATTACCGATACTAATTATTGATCAAAACATACTTGGTGCGGAGACATCACTTATTAGCGCGACTGTACCCAATATTTTAATGGGAGATGGTTGGTATCTCTGGCTTCACTTCTTCACCATGTCTAGCCCCTTTAGTTTTCAAATTTTAAGACGTTGGGACCATTTAGCTTGGTGATTTTAAGACTTTTCGTCCAATTTATAGTTGTCAGTATTAAGACTGTTCGTGCCATTTAGGTGTCGATTATGTCCTGGCGAGCGATAGCAAGCCTGTAATATAGGAGGAATCGACTATCGGCCGGGACACTTTTTCCCCTAAAAATGTTCAAATTAATGTAGAAGGGGGATCTTGGGGTTGTATTATAAGGTGGATGGAGGTCTAGGGAGGAAACCAAAAATATACTACTTCCCCCCCCCCCCGCCTTAAGGGGAGATTTCCACTTGAGGGACTTTTCTCTTGACCCCTTTCTCCCTCATGTCTTGCCCCATTGCTCCTGAGATTTTAAGACGTTTGCCCCATTAGTTCGGTGATTTTAAGAATTTCCGCCCCATTCTGTCAATTTTAAGACCTTTCGTGCTATTTAGGTGTCGATTTTATTCTGGCGAGCGATAGCGAGCCTGTAATTTAAAAGTAATCTGCCTTCGGCCGGGACATTTTTCTACCGAAAAATGTACAAATTTATCTTGAAAGGCGTTCGAGGGGGTGAAATTTTAAGATTGCTGGAGGAGTAGGAAACAAACTAAAAACCTCCCCTTAAAGCTGTCACTAACTGAATGGAATCATTCTCCGTGATATTATGATTATTAATATTATGATTTTTTGGGAGGTTAGTATTTGCTGATCAAGGGTTTGTATTTGGCCTGAAACAATGTCCGGGAGTTTATGTAGTATGTCTTCTTAACCCTTTCTGTACCGGTGTATTGTAGTCTAGCTATATTTAGACGATGGTGTGCAGCTTGCGAAGGATCTGTGGTAGCTAAAAGGACTTACTGATATAGTATGTAGCCTTTTAATGGAGAGAGGTCCTTCCTAAGCTGAATGTTATCATCTACTAGTTGTCGGAGTAAGATGTAAAAGGACGTCACCGGTACTGAAGGGGTTGAACAAGGTATATAGTAACCCAATTTGGTCCGTGGGGGGTCTTTTTGGGCCGTCACTGATTCGGTTCACTGGTTTGGAGACTTTAAGACATTTCACCTCATTAGTTTGGCGATGATACGATGATACGAAGTTTTACTCCATTTAGGTGTCGATTATATATGGGAGAACTATAGCGAGCCTGTACCTTAAAAGTAATCGGCCTTATGCCAGGAAATATTGATATTGAACAAATGCAATAATATAATTGAAATGGGTCTGGGTGGGAAGGGAGGGGGAGGAGGCGAGTTTGTTATCACAGGGGACAGACTACAATACAGTACAATCGGGGGTATTAAGGGAAGGTTTTTAGTGTGTTCCTAGACTTCCATCAAGCTTGAAATTACGCCCCCTTGACCCCCTTTCAAGATAAATTTGTAAATTTTTCGGTAGAAAAATGTCCCGGCCGAAGGCCGGTTCCTCTTAAATTACAGGCTCGCTATCGCTCGCCAGGAAAATATCGACACCTAAATGGGACGAAAGGTCTTAAAAGTGACATAAATGGGGTGAAATTTCTTAAAATCGCCAAACTAATGGGGCGAACGTCTTAAAATCTCAAAAGCAATGGGGCTAACCATGAGGGAGAAAGGAGTCAAGAAAAAAATCTCTCAAGTGGATATCTCCCCTTAAGTGTTGTCATAGATTCCAGTGGTTTTCGCTCAACAAGTGTTATTGGTATCTTTATAGTTACTGAAAAAAGTGCTTATCCCTCAGAGTATTAGTCAGTGTCCCAAACTTTGTAAAATATCTGACAACACTTATTAACCTCGACTGTACATGGCTCGAAAAGGAAAAAATCAAGCGAAATCCTCATTTTGTTATCATATTCTGGTAACCATTAGACGATGTTCTTTAGTTTGTAAACTACCTCTACGATTCACATGGGTTAATATGATCTCAATAAACGCTCCTAATAACTGAATACAATACTATGATTCCAGCCAGTATCATAGGTAAACAGGCGTCATGGTGCTGAAGGGGTTAACATAATATCCCAAATAACACACAAGCCGTCGGACCAGATAGTGTTTACTCTTCAATATGACTGCAGATGTACTGTACGTATCTTAAGGGCAGATCTCCACTTGAGGGATTTTTTTCTTGACCCCTTTCTCCCTCATGTTTAGCCCCATTGCTTTTGATATTATAAAACGTTTGCCCCATTAGTTTAGCGATTTTAAGAACTTTCACCCCATATTAAGACCTTTCGTGCAATTCAGGTGTCGATTTTATCCTGGCGAGCGATAGCGAGCCTGTAATTTAAGAGGAACCGGCCTTCGGCCGGGACATTTTTCTACCGAAAAATGTACAAATTTATCTTGAAAGGGATTCAAGGTGGCGTAATTTTAAGCTTGATGGAGGTCTAGGGAACAAACTAAATACCTCCCCTTAAGGGTGTCCACATGATTATATATTACTGCCGTACTGCGCTCGTTTATGGCCTTGGCTTTACTCGGGGCCTTGGGGCTGTTCGGCCAGGCAGCTTGGGGAACAACAACAACAACTGCCGTACTGCAGGTGTTGGTGCGTCATTATAGTGTACGATGATAAGTAATTGGCGGGAGTACCTGCAGCATAATTAATACTTCTTAAGGTACGGTCGCGCTAATAAGTCATGTCCAAGCTGTCATTATGTTTGGCTTGCTCTGTGCTGTATTAATGTCTGTCAGATGTTGAATAGGGTGGGTAAGTGTAGGAACATGTTTGTATATTTCACTCGATATGAAGAAATGAAGCTTAGATATTGCTAATACCAATTATTGATCAAAACATACTTGGTGACGAGACATCACTTATTAGCGCGACTGTACGAGTGAAGGGCCTGTCACACTTAGGAAAGACATATACACATTACAAGGCAACAGACTATCTCAATTAATCCTTTTAGCTACCATATATCTCTCCTAAGCTTCATAAAACAGTCTAAATATAGCTAGAATAATATTTTAAACACAGGTCGCCGGTACTGTAAGGGTTAATATGACCTTGTGTTTTGCAAAGCCTGGTGCAAACATCTGCTACCCCTTCAGTTCGATGACGTATTTTTCATCATATGTTGGCTACCATTAGATGATTTTCTTTCGGCAGGTCCCCCACATTTGATACCAACCCAGAATTCCGTAAAATTGACCAAGGACGGCGCAAGGACGTGTTGAGAAAGTACTGTGTGTGACAGCGGCTTAACCCTATTAGATGCAGGGCGGGCCAATTTGGAACCTCCCAATTTTACTCCATTAGCTTAGAGATTTTAAGACGTTTCATCTCATTAGTTTGGTGATTATATGATGCTTCAACCCAATAAGGTGTCGATTTTTCCTGGGCGAGCGATAGCGAGCCTGCAATTTGGGAGAAAGCGGCCTTTGGCCTGTACATGTTTCTACCGAAACATTTACATATTTAGCTTGAAGGGGGTCTGGGGGACGTTTTTTTTTAGTTTGAAGGGGGTTTGGAGAGGCGTTTTTCCAAGTCTAGCGGGTAAACTAAAAACACATTGTTCGAAAATGGCAAAAAACAATTAAAACCCTCAATAATAATTAAACAAAATACCATAATAACCCCCAAGACGTTGCACCAGATAGTGTTAACCCCTTCAGCACGATTATGTCTTTTTACATTTGATTCTGACTAAAATTATACGATTTTATGCTTTATAAGAAGAACCTATATAAATCCGAGGCCTCATGGAGATCGTATTTGCCCCTTTGAGCCCTAAAAGGTAGATTACAAGCTAAAGAAAATCATCTAATGCTAACCAGAATAAGACGAAAGTTACGTCATCGTGTTGAAGGGGTTAAACTGGTTCCTTGACAAAACCCCAGTGGACAAAACCCAAATTGGACAAAACCCCAGTGGACAAAACCCAACTTGGACAAAACCCCAGTGGACAAAACCCAAATTGGACAAAACCCAAAGTGGACAAAACCCCAGTGGACAAAACCCCAATGAACAAGAAACAACAAAACATAGCAAATAACAAAAACAATAACAACACATAATAAAATTCACACATATCTAGGTCGCCCAGGAGAAGACCCAGAGACCAAGGATCACTCGGGGCCTCCAGCTATCCCCCAGATCCCAGACCTCCCGGAGAGATCCCGGTCTCAGCAGCCAGACACGCAGCGGAACCACACCCCCCCTCACATCCAAGCATGGCCCTTCACAACATACACCGGCTCCCCGGGCCAGGCGCCTGACAGACCATTATCTAGTCCAACTGGCGCCCGACCCCTGCTACCACGTTATCACTCATCTATTCACAAGCATGTTCCATTCATTCCTATTCATTACCACTTCTCTTGCCTGTTCTTCAGTCATCTCTCTATCTTCCAACGCTTTTATTACACTATCTCTCCATCTCCTCCGAGGTGTCTTCCTCTCAATCTATTTCCCCTTCTGCCTGACTCCTATATTCTCTTTGTAAGCCTTTCATCTCCCATGCGTTCAACATATCCATACCAGCATAGCACCGTGCCTTGATGGTGTAATGGTTAGAGTGTTTAAAATAATGTATGTATGTGGTAACCCAGGCTCAAATCCTGGTTGATCACTTGGTTGCTTTCATTAATTTCATTGGGATGTGTTTGGTGTTGGAGTGAAATAAATAAACATAGAATATATATATATATATATATATATATATATATATATATATATGGCCAACTGAAACGAGTAGCTGACATGGGGACAATTTCGCTGTTCAATTATTCGTTTTGAAAATGTCACGGGAATATCCGTTTTACAACCCACTGGAAGCCGTCGTCCGCAGAAGAATATACCTGGTTTATCTCTCTCCCTCTCTCTCTCTCTCTTTCTTTCTTTCTTTCTTTAATTCCGGCGAGAGGCTTATTACCGCTCGTCTCACTGTTATTGTTGTTACTGTTCTGTTTCCGCTTGTTGGATTGGATCAACCGAAATAGTTGTCAGGGGGGGCGGGGGGGGGGGGGGGGGGGGACTATAGCAGGAACGGGAAGGGTTTTTGTTTGCTTGGGTGATTCACAGTACTCGACGGACTCATTTGGTGCTATGTAACGCTTTCTTGCTATATACAGTATCTATACCGGTATATATACTGTATATATATATATATATATATATATATATATATATATATATATATATACTGTATATATACAGTATATATATACACGGTATATGTTATTATACCCTGTTCCAAATAAGTAGGCCAAAACTCTTGCACATTAACCTCTATAACTCACAACCGACTATAGTAATCGAGGTAATATATATCTGCCATTTGGGAAGGGTCAGACAGGGAATAGGTGTGGGAATTTATAGCTCATTTGATCAAGCCTTTTTTTCAGTTATAGAGGTAATTAGGCTTCAGGATATCGGGCAGTTATAGAGGTAATTAGGCTTCAGGATATCGGGCAGTTATAGAGGTAATTAGGCTTCAGGATATCGGGCAGTTATAGAGGTAATTAGGCTTCAGGATATCGGGCAGTTATAGAGGTAATTAGGCTTCAGGATATCGGGCAGTTATAGAGGTAATTAGGCTTCAGGATATCGGGCAGTTATAGAGGTAATTAGGCTTCAGGATATCGGGCAGTTATAGAGGTAATTAGGCTTCAGGATATCGGGCATTCCTATTTGGAGCAGGTTTAGGTTTCTTTAAGACTTTTACCAAACAATTATATTCAGATTAAAAAAACAAAACAATTAGTATATATTTATAAAATAGCTCAATTAGGTAAAGCGATATACTTATACGCCCTCTAAGACATAATCCATGGCCCAATACGAAACCTCGAACAGCAAAACGAACCTCCAAAATGTCCATATCAGGAAGTAGAAGTAATGAGAAGATTCAATTCAATTCGGGATAGCTTCGAAATCTTAATGCCACGATTGATGTCCTAGAGTGTACGGCTGCACACGTGATCGACGGTTCAATAGCCTACAGTATTATGCGAGATTGAATTAATAGTTCAGTCTGCCCCCCAATTTATTTTTTTTATCTTACCCTTCTCAAGATCCGATTATGCATTTGTTTTCTGTTCTCTGGCTATTATTAGACAATTTTATTCAGATTAGGAAGGGTTTATGGAAGTCAGAGGGTTAATTGAGATAGACTTTACCCTTATAATGTCCACAGATCCTTCCTAAACTATATCAAAATTGTCCAATGATAGTCAGAATATACCGTCATAATGCATCCTAGTCTTCAAAGGGTAAATAATGAAATAAAGTTCAGGGAGATACGCTGAAACAGTGCGTAACTGCGGCCCTCATCTCCATATCATTGGCCTTTTGAGTCTGCGGTTATGAAGGGGGGTCACCTGCTATTTTTTCTCTCCTATTCTCTCTTTCTCTGGCTTGTATCCACTCGGCCCCATTCAGCTTACTGTTTTAATACGTTTATCCCCATCCAGAAGTCGATTTCTTCCTGGCGATCGATAGCGAGCCAGCATTGTATGGAGAAATCCGGCTTACAAATTTAGCTTGCTGTCAAAAACATTGTTTTATATATGTTGGCTCGCTACCGCTCGCCAGGATAAAATCGACACCTGGATGGGGATAAACGTCTTAAAACAGTAGGCTCAATGGGGCCGAATGGATAGAACCCAGAGAGAGAGAGAGAACAACAATTAGGTGAGCCCCCTTAACCCAATACAGGGGCTGCTGCATTTTTGTGGGTTACCATAGTTTACTTCCCAGGATGGGAAGTTACAACTGTCCACTAACACTAGGTATAGTACCTGATTCGCTGTTGAGGTGAACAGAGGCATTGTAGGTTGTTAGGAGACTACCCATCCGTCCAGCTCTACCCAGGAATCGAACCCGGAACCTCTTGGTTGTGTGCCAATCGTGCTAACCACTGCACCACAAGTCACAGGTCTTGATACTAATATAGGTTACATGCAATTAAGGTATGTATACAGTAAGAATAAAAAGTCACCCGCATGGTACCACACACACGTTAAATATGTACGGTATAACTGAATTTAATCATACCTCTATCCTCTAACGTCTTCCCTTCATGCTGGAAGTTTGCTCACATTCAACCTGTCCCAAAGAAGGGTGACCGCTCTCAACCCTCCAACTATCGTCCAATTGCTCTTATCTCTTGTCTTTCTAAAGTTTTTGAAACTATTCTTGCTTCCAAATTTCTTAAGCATTTCTCTTCTCATAATCTGCTCTCAGATCGCCAGTATGGCTTCCTTAAGGGTCGCTCTACTGGTGATCTTCTTTCATATCTTACTAACTCTTGGTCATCCTCCTTCCGGGACTTCGGTGAGACTTTTTCTATTGCACTAGACATATCGAAAGCCTTCGATAGAGTCTGGCATAAATCTTTAATTTCTAAACTACCCTCCTTCGGTTTCTATCCCTCCATCTGTGCCTTTGTCTCTAATTTCCTTTCCGGCCGTTCCATAGCCGCGGTTGTGGACGGCCATTGTTCACTTCCTCACCCTATAAACTCCGGTGTTCCTCCGGGCTCTGTCCTATCTCCTATTCTCTTTCTAATTTTTATAAATGATCTCCTTAACTGTACCTTAATTCCCATCCATTCATACGCAGACGACTCAACCTTACACTACTCCATTAGTTTTTCAGAACGCCCCAGCCAGCAATCCCTCAACGACAAACGTAATGAAGCCATAGAACTCTTAAATTCTGATCTAAATACTATTTCCAATTGGGGCAGAGAAAACCTTGTTAACTTTAATGCTTCCAAAACCCAATTTCTCCATCTATCTACCCGTCAGGATCTCCCAGCGGACTATCCCTTATTCTTCAACAATACAAAAATCAACCCTTCATCTTCTCTCAATATTCTTGGTGTCTCTTTTTCTTCTGCTCTCATTTGGAAGGACCATATTACCAGTCTTGCTAAGGCAGCCTCCCAGAAGCTGGGTGTGCTCAACCGCCTTAGGGGGTTCTTTTCCCCTGCACAGCTTCTTGCTCTGTACAGGGGCATAGTGCGCCCTTGTATTGAGTATTGTTCACATGTGTGGGGAGGTTCCTCTCACACCGCTCTCCTAGACAAAGTTGAAAGGAAGGCCTTTCGTATCATTAACTCCCGTCCACTCACCAACTCTCTGCAATCTCTCTCTCTCCGCCGCAATGTTGCATCTCTCTCGCTATTCTATCGCTACTATAATAATCAGTGTTCCTCAGAGCTATCCCAGTGCATACCACCTCCTTTACGTAGGGCACGTGGTACCCGTCTTGCAACTCAATCCCACCCCTACTCTGTGCAACTCTCCAACCCAAGAGTGAAACGTTACTCTCAAACTTTCTTCTACTCAACAGCTGAGCTCTGGAACTCTCTCCAGAATCAGTCTTTCCCTCTTCCTATGACTTAAATTGCTTCAAACTCCGTGTGTCCAGGCATTTTGGCTCGAACGTCCCTTGATTTTGGCCCTGTCACTCTTTCAACTATGGGGGAGGCACTCGCTATAGGCAGTTATGCCTTTTGCCTCCCTCAATCACATAGAAAAAAAAAAAAAAAAAAAAAATACGATTGAGCAATAGGCAAAACATGTCAGCATGATGAATACTGTTTTAGGGTTCCATGTCATCTCAACCAGTAGACCATTTCAACCAGTAGCTCTCAACCAGTGCCTAATTAACCCAGACCAACCAAACCAGTGCCAAAATATAGTACTAACCTAACCTAACCGTATTGGTTGATTTGGTACTGGTTGAGAGCTACTGGTTGAAATGGTCTACTGGTTGAGTTGACCGGTCACCCTGTTTTAGTATTGGTGTGTAAGTTTTGGTAGCCTACTGAAGCTCATTCCTCCCCCCCTCACCCCACTCCTCCCTCCCTTAAGGGGAGATTTCCACTTGAGGGATTTTTTTCTTGACTCCTTTCTCCCTCATGTTTAGCCCCATTTTTTTCTAATTGTAAGACGTTTGCCCCATTATTTTGACGATTTTAAGAACTTTCAACCCATTTCTGTCAATTTTAAGATCTTTTGTGCCATTTAGGTGTCGATTTTATCCTGGCGAGCGATAGCGAGCCTGTAATTTAAGAGGAACCGGCTTTCAGCCGGTACATTTTTCTACCGAAAAATGTAAAAATTTATCTTGAAAGGGGCTCAAGGGGGTGTAATCTTAAGCTTGAAGGATATCTACGGACCAAACTAAAAACCTCCCCTTAACTTCCCATGTTTCAGCGAGTCGTCCACCGCCACATTTGCCACTATGCTTCTACCTATATTGCCAGCTGCCTCCTCAACGCATATTAATATAACTTACTGATCTATTGACATGGGAGGACACAAATGGGTTGGGAAATGTAATATGAAATGGTAATTGGGATATAAACCTGTTCCAGATGTGTGAGTATTTTGTTATTGATTATTCCCAGCGTGAGCGACCTTGAACTACAGCCAGGCATGTTGTGTTCGTCCAGGCCAGCTTGATTAGGTTAACCATATCAAGACTTGTAACTATTACCTGGAAGCTGTTAAAGAACTGTTTAAAATCTTTGGGTATTGAATAATTCACATTTACTATCGCATTAAGACTAAATATATTTGTAGAATCATGGGCTATCGCTGACATGATTACATCTCAAGCCAGCGACTGTACTCCATAAAACGGTGACAGGTCAGTTGAACCAGTGCTAACTCAACCAGTGACCACTTCAACCAGTGACCATTTTAACCAGTAGGTTAGGTTACTGGTTAAAATGGTCACTGGTTGAAGTGGCCACTGGTTGAGTTAGCACTGGTTAATGTGGCACTGGTTGAAGTGGCACTAGTTCAACTGACATGGAACCCCATAAAACTGATACAATATATATATATATATATGTTGCATGGTCAGTGAACATCATTTTCGGCTTTATGGACATGTGTTTCGGCTCACTGTTGCTGACCCTGCTCATCAGGTGGTCTTTACGTAGGACAACCCTGAGTGGAGGAGGCCTAGGGGAAGACCACGGAACTCATGGCTGAGGCTAGTCGACCAATCATGCGATAGGATATTTGATATGGGCAGGGCAGATGTCTGGGCCGGTATTTATAAAAGAATTTAAAAATTTCCCTAAAAGTAATTTTAACTAAAAGAAAATCCTTAGAAGTTATTCATAAAACATTTAAAAGCAGCTTTTAGTGGAAGCGTAGGTAGAAAGCTGCCACAACCGCTATTTCGCTACATCTAGCAATATTACAATTGATGAATAACGTTTAATAGGTAAGTATAGGCTTCTAATTGCATATACTAATTACTCTAAAACATTAGGGTAATTATGCAATATTTTGTTAATGTGAAATCAATTATATACAGTATTGCTAAATTGAATGGGTAATATATTTACCATACCATAACAATTGCATACACCGGTGTGGCAGCATCTGAGATAGTTGCCAAATTCGCGAGTTTACACAATTTGTAAAGTGGGGTAATTTCGGAAATTTTCCGAGTTTGTTTTTTACAATTTCTCCTGACTGTAAACACATTGTAGAGATTTAACTAGGTCAAGTGATGTGTAGTGATAATGCGCCGTGCGTCGTAATCCAGGAAGCCTTCTAAAATTATCCCCCATAATATCCTTATCCTAAATGATGTCCGAAGTATTCTTGAAAAGTATGGTAAAAGCGTTTCCATTGTATAATGACAATGGCTAATTACTTATTATCGCCAAAGTCCGAAGTTATGACCGCAGTCCGAAATCACCCCAGTTTACAGTAATTTGCGAAAAAATAGGGTGCAAATAGGCTACTTAAATTGTTCTCGGATGTTATGAAATAGGCCTATCTTGTGACAATCGAAAGTAAAATTAAACTAGAGAAGCTGTTGAACAAGACATATCAAGTAATTATATTGAGGACTTAAGCTTTGAAAATGCCAGAACAATTTGTATGACAAGGACAAGAATGATAGAAGTAAAAGAAAACTTCAAAAACAAATATGAACCTAACCTATTGTGCGATATTTGTCAAAATGAAAATGAAAATCAAATGCACCTGTTCAACTGTGAATCATACGAAGACCTATACAAAGATCTGAGAGGCAGGGACAACTTGAGGGAAATATTTGAACAAAATGAATTAAAAAGGGTAGCAGAGATGATAAGAACAGTTCTAAAAAGGAGGGAGACTATCGTTAATTTGAGAAAAGAAATATATAAGTAATATGAAATTTTTTAACAAATACAAATAACAATAAGGAAACAGCCATCGTTCATAGAACGAACTCCTGGATGGGAGAGTGCCCCCAAAACAACAACAACAACAACAACAACAATCTAATATTATATTAGGTTAGTCCTTCTACACTCCTTTAATTTGGTCTATTTGTTAGTGTTCTTCCAACAAGTACAGTATAGGCGTTTGTCAACGAGGACGCTGGAACTATACAGGTTGTGGGCGGAGGAGGGGATTTACCCAAGGTTAAGAGATTTAAGAACATAAGAAAAACATGTGTTTATCTCTTAACCTTGGATTTAAAAATAGAGAGACCGACCGCGGCAAAAAATGTAGTCGAACATATTATATACAGTATGAATCGAAATGTTTAAAGTAGGTTGTTGTTGTTGTTCCCCAAGCTGCCTGGCCGAACAGCCCCAAGGCCCCGAGTAAGGCCAAGGCCATAAACGAGCGACCCCACAGAACCCTCCCTGCCGATCACAATAAAGCCTGGGTGACCGAAGCCACTCCATGGCGGGGGGCTGAGAGGGTGCGTAAACGCCCGGGAAACCAAAGCCCCACCCAGGGCCCTGTGCCCCTCAGCAATTATGAAGTGAAAGTTGAGGGGCAAAGGAATAATGTGACGCTTTAGCTTCCAATCTTGGTAGATTGGGAAGAGACGCCGTCACTCGAGATCTAGAAAATATATAAGTAAAAGGAACAGTCAGAGTAAGCTATGGGTATGGCAGAGATCGCTCAGGTCTCACTCTGATAGACCAGCCCATCACCAGTTTAAAGTAGGTTGATATATATGGTGGTAGGTTACTTTCTAATATAGCTTATTCGTTGGAGAACACACAGTGGATCACCTTTGAGTAGTATGATGTGCGGGATGGTATATGGATAGAATCAAGAGTTACCTAACATACTGCATTTGATAATATAGTTAACCTACAATCATGAGTACAGTTACATTTTGACCGTTGCCAAATATAGGGTAATACACACTTTCATCTCGGGGTTAGGAGCTTTGTTCCTCTAAGTTTCATTCGTGGTTTATATGGTATCTTTTGATTAACTCAGAGTCGCTATAGGCCTATTAATCCAATTGGTCTTTTTAACATGAAAATTCCTTGGCAGGGGGTGGCGGATTTGTTATTCAACCATCTTCATCGTCCTCTAAAAGTAACTTTTAAGCGCTAAAAGTCCCTAGGAGGGCTTTTAGTTTTCGCCGGGTTTAAAAGCTACTTTTAGCTGCTAAAAGTTTTTTTTACTCAACTTTTATCTTTTAAAAGTGGCCGCCATCTTTAAAAGCTACTTTTAAGCCTAAAAGTGCTTTATAAATACCGCCCCTGGAGTCTCGCCCGGGGGATCCTCTGGAATGAAATAGGAGGATGAGTGCGGCTACGCGCTGTCACGGCGTATGCCCTCATTGATTGATTAAGACTCGATAGTGTTTTACTGTAAGGTGTGCTCTGTATTTCCTTTACTCCCTAAAACAACCCTCACCACCGGAACACGTTCAGTATCTTCTTACCAACCTGTCCCCCTACCTCTCCTCGACTATCCCCAGCCACTCCTCCCCCATCCCCCAACCTGTCCCCTACCTCTCCTCCACTATCCCCAGCCACTCCTCTCCCAACCTGTCCCCTACCTCTCCTCCTCCACTATCCCCAGCCACTCTTCCAACCTGTCCCCCTACCTCTCCTCCTCCACTATCCCCAGCCACTCCTCTCCCAACCTGTCCCCTACCTCTCCTCCTCCACTATCCCCAGCCACTCCTCTCCCAACCTGTCCCCTACCTCTCCTCCTCCACTATCCCCAGCCACTCCTCTCCCAACCTGTCCCCTACCTCTCCTCCTCCACTATCCCCAGCCACTCTTCCAACCTGTCCCCCTACCTCTCCTCCTCCACTATCCCCAGCCACTCCTCTCCCAACCTGTCCCCCTACCTCTCCTCCTCCACTATCCCCAGCCACTCCTCTCCCAACCTGTCCCCTACCTCTCCTCCTCCACTATCCCCAGCCACTCCTCTCCCAACCTGTCCCCTACCTCTCCTCCTCCACTATCCCCAGCCACTCTTCCAACCTGTCCCCCTACCTCTCCTCCTCCACTATCCTCAGCCACTCCTCTCCCAACCTGTCCCCTACCTCTCCTCCTCCATTATCCCCAGCCACATTTCTCCCAACCTGTCCCCTACCTCTCCTCCTCCACTATCCCCAGCCACTCTTCCAACCTGTCCCCCTACCTCTCCTCCTCCACTATCCCCAGCCACTCCTCTCCCAACCTGTCCCCTACCTCTCCTCCTCCACTATCCCCAGCCACTCCTCTCCCAACCTGTCCCCTACCTCTCCTCCTCCACTATCCCCAGCCACTCTTCCAACCTGTCCCCCTACCTCTCCTCCTCCACTATCCCCAGCCACTCCTCTCCCAACCTGTCCCCTACCTCTCCTCCTCCACTATCCCCAGCCACTCTTCCAACCTGTCCCCCTACCTCTCCTCCTCCACTATCCCCAGCCACTCCTCCCCCAACTACCACCATCTCCCTCCCTTCCTTCTTTCTCCCTTAGTAACGAGTGCTTCGAATCTTGTTCACAAGTCTCAAATTGCAAACCTCCGACTGAGCCAACATATTGTCAGCGGTAAGTGAGTAACCCTGAATGGAGTGAAGCGTCATATTATAACCGACCTAATGGGGTGAAACGTCTTAAGATCTCCAAACTGAAGGAGCGAAACAGTGAAGAAACAGTGAAGATCCAAAAGAACCCGCCCTCGGACCAAATACACTGGCAATCTGCGTGGTAATGTAAACAGAACGAAGCAGGGTCGTTTATGTGTTCGAGTCCGGCTTCGTGTGCGGGGAACATAGCACACCTCTGGGAATTATGGGTAGCTAGCCTCTCTCTCTCTCTCTCGTTCTCCCCCCTTCCCTTCCATCCCTCTCTTTCTCCCCCTTCCCCTCCCTCCCTCCTTCTCTCTCACCCCCGCCTTCCCCTCCCTCCCTCTCTCTTCTCCTTCCCCCTTCTCCCTCCTCCCCCTCCCCCTCCCCCTCCCCCACTCTCTTTGTCTCCTCCTTTCTGCCATTTGTGTGCAGCATGTGGCGAGCAGTGTTTGTGGATAGTGTTGTGCCCTTTAACCTATTATATACACGAATATTATACCCGAATAGTTCTCCCATTATATCGAACGTTGGCTATTAACTTCATCATATCGGGACAGACTGGTGAAATTTGATCTTAATTCAGTGATATACAGGATAACCAAGGGAGATATGATAAGAGACGTTTGGGATCATTAGTGAAATATATTACCGGGTAGTATGTGGCGATATATTTCAGATAATAGAAGAGGCAAGGACAAGGGGCCATAGTGAGAGGACTAAGAAAGTGAGACCTAGGTTAGACATAAGGAAATTCTCGTTTAATTATAGAGTAGTAAATGCACGGAACAGAAAATGTGAAGAATTTGAAGTGAGCCTTGACCGGGAATGGGAAAGAAATATATGAAATTATACAACTATATCGTGCAAACAACAGTGAATCAAGAACCTAAAGTGAAAATAGAAAAATATTGCGCCAGATTTAAAGGCCAAAATCTTGCCCTTCTTCCAGATATTGCCTACGTAAACCCGGACGTCAATTCGCGGACATGGGCTACGTGTGAGGTCGCCCATTGAGGTACTGCTCCAACCACTCTGCCTGCCTCCTTCACCGGTATGGGGGAATGTAAGCACGGAGAGCGGACCCTTTACGGTGAGTACACTAACACTACTTTAGGTATTGTTGCACAGTACTTTCGCAGCCTTATTTACATGTTATTATATTTTGTGTACTTTTTTTTTTTTTTTTTCCCACCCCGAGGAATATAGTGTTTTATTGCTGTTAATCATGTTATGAGAGGATGATTTGCATTACCTTCCCTTACTAACCTAACGTATTGTTCAAATTGGGGGCAGCCGATCCGCCTCCCCTCCCCACTTCCGCTAACTAACATTGCAAGTCTATTATGCCGCATCCAAATATATGTAGATGCTAGACACATGCGTGTGTTGAAGAATTCATAACCAGTGTATTTATCGTCACTGTAAACACGCTACGTGCGGTGTGGAGGAAAGCCGATAAGTAGGTGTGGTATGTTAGGCCCGCCACCCACGAAACTACTCCGCAATTCAACCACATTGTTTGCTTAAAATAATGACACTTTGGCTCCATCATAGTTCAACTACCTTTAACATAACCTTATTTGGACCGAGGGGGAACTTAATGGACCTCTGTGAGCAGGTACCCCACCCCACTCCTGTACAAACCTGCCGG
>CM064533.1:7555002-7620002 GCA_032716605.1 Paralithodes platypus | reverse complement strand
TGTAGCTGTGTTATAATTATAACCCAGATTGTCCCATACTATCATCTCCTAACCCTGCCAAGGACATAGGTCTTAGTACAGTGCTTCCCTTTCCAATTGGTCCTTACCCACTCTGAACCACTGTTAGACACTTTGAACAGCAGTGATTTAGAGGGCAAGCAACCTCGAGGGGTAGCTAGATCCGTTGTTGCTTGATTTCCTTTGTATTCCTTCCCAACCCACCACACACACACCCTCCCTCCTACTTCCCTCGTCCCCGCTCTCGCTCTCTCTCTCTCTCCATCCCATCCCATCCTTTCTCTCCCTCCCCCCCCCCCCCCCCACACACACACACTCCCTCCCTCCCTCCTTTCCCTTAAAATTCCCGCTCTCTCTCCATTCCTCCACCTCCTTCACGCCCCTACCCCATCCCTCCCTCCTCCCTAACCCACCACACACACACACACACACACACACACACACTTGCAACCAGCCACAAACTCGGTCATTTCCTTCACGCCTCCAGCCCTTCCCACCTCTAGTCCCTCCCTTCCTGTCGCTAACCCTCCTTCCTCATCCTCCTTTCTCTTCTTCCTTCCTTTTCCGTTCTACTTTAGTTCTTCCCTTCTTCTCTCTCTCCATTCCTTCTCTTTCTTGTGTTTATTCTTTCGTCTCTTCCTCCTTTCCCTCATCTGCTTCTTCTTCCTTCTCTACTTCCTTTTCCATTCTACTTTAATTCTTCCTCTCTTTTCTCTCTTCCTTCTCTTTCTTGTGTAATATTCTTTCATCTTTTCCCTCATCTGTCTTTTTCTTTTCCTTCTCAACTTCCTTTTTCATTCTACATTTCTTATTTCTCTCTTTTCTCTCAATTTCTTCTTTAGTTTTAGTATTTCGATTAGTTTGCTTGGGAAACAGATTAACTTGCTCATGTAGTGATGTACACCCATGTGGTGGATTGTGTTCTTTTATTTAATAATTTTCATTTTAGTAAGCGTTGTTTCCACATAGCGATTTTGATAATTTAATTTGACTTTATATTGTCCTTGTCCCAATTTTGGTTTGTTTAGTTTGCAAGTTTTACATTTTAATCTAATGATCTTTGTTGTGTACGTATATTCTGTCACGCTTTCATCTCTTCCCACC
Organism: Paralithodes platypus; assembly: GCA_032716605.1. Lineage (NCBI taxonomy): Eukaryota > Metazoa > Arthropoda > Malacostraca > Decapoda > Lithodidae > Paralithodes > Paralithodes platypus. The sequence goes on along the minus strand of CM064533.1, from coordinate 7,618,880 downwards.
TCCAGTCCCTCCCTTCCTGTCGCCAGTCCTCCTTAATTCCTCCTCTTCCTTCCTCTGTCTTCTGCATTATGTCTCTTCCCCTGTTTGTCTGTTACATTTGTCTCTTCTTTCGCGTCTCCAGCCTTTCCTCCTTTAGTCCCTCCCTTCCTGTCACACACACTTCTTCTCCTCCTTCCATTTCTTCTCCATCTTGTCTGCTTCTCCTCCATCATCTTTTACTTCTAACCATTCTTTTTCTCTCTTCTATCACGCCTCCAGCTCAACTTGTATATATCTTCCGCTAGCACTTCCCACGTCTAGTTCCTCCCTTCCTGTCTCAAGCCCTTCTTCCTACTCATCCTCTTTCTCCTCCTCATCTCTCCTCTTGTCTACTTTACCCACCCCATCTCTCCTCTTGTCTACTTACCCACCCCCTTCTTCTTCTTCTTACTCTCTCTTATTAGACTCCTTCTTTCTTATTTCACCTTCTCAGTCCTCCTCCTCCTCATCCTTGTTTCACCTCCTCACTCCTGCTCCTCCTTCTTGTTTCACCTCCTCACTCCTCCTCCTTGTTTCACCTCCTCACTCCTCCTCCTTGTTTCACCTCCTCACTCCTCCTTATTTCACCTCACTCCTTGTTTCACCTCCCCCTCCTTCCTCCCCATCCTCCATCACCTCCTTCCTCCTCCTCTTCCTCCCTCTCTTTATTGTCCCCCTCCTCCCTCCCTTCCGGTCGCTTGTTGTTTTTAGACTCTTTCTTCCCAGCCCCCCACCCATTCCTGTCCGCCCTTCCTTCCTTCTTGTATCGTCTTCCGGTACCCATCACATAACAAAGCACAGCCGCATAACATAACCAAGAACAATCGCATAACATAACCGTATAATCTAAGATAACAAGAGCTATAAACAACGCATAATCTAACATAACCGCATAACATAATAAAGCACAGTCGCATAACATAATATATAATAACCGCATAACATAACCGCACAATCTACATAATCTAACATAACCGCATAATCTAACATACTCTAACATAACATAATCTATAATAACTACACAATCTAACATAACCGCATAACATAATCTAACATAATCGCATAACATAATCTAACATAATCGCATAACATAATCTAACATAATCGCATAACATAATCTAACATAATCGCATAACATAATCTAACATAATCGCATAACATAATATAACATAATCGCATAACAATCTAACAATCGCATAACATAACATAATCGCATAACATAATCTAACATAATCGCATAACAATCTAACATAATCGCATAACATAATCTAACATAATCAAGCATAATCGCATAACATAATCGCATAACATAATCAAACATAATCGCATAACATAATCTAACATAATCGCATAACATAATCTATAATAACAACATAATCTAACATAACCGCATAACATAACAAAGCACAATCGCATAACATAATCGCATAACATAATCTATAATAACCACATAATCTATAATAACCGCATAATCTAACGTAACATAATATATAACAAACGCATAATCTAACATAACCGCATAACATAATATAATCTATAAAAACCGCATAATATAACATAGCCACATAACCTAACCTAACATAACATCATGCAATATAACCACATCATTTAACGTAACACAACCGGATAACCCAACACATCTTTCCTAAACTGAATAAAATCTTCTCATGCTAGCCGTGTAGTACAAAGGAGTACAAAGGAAATCAAGCAACAAAAGAGCTGTGTCATTGTACAGTCAGTGTGATGTCTGAAGGTCTTCCTAGAGATCCAATGGTAAATACAAACCGGTCCGATGTATATACCGGTAACATGACGTAACTTTGGACAGGACGTATAATTTCGGACATTCTGGATTTTTTTTTTAATGAACCACAGTTATTGGATAAATACATGGTGTTATGGAAAAACAAGTATGTCTGCGGTGTTCTTCCATAATGCAGAGCCATTTTTCCATAACTGTAGCATATATAATTTTATCCAGAAATGTCCGAAGTAAACCCTATTGACCGAAGGTAGGCCAATTTGGTACATATTTTGTTGTCGTTTTGTTTTGTTTTGGTGCAGCAATCATCAAACAAAGTGGTGAAGCCGTTTTTTTCATTCGTTATCATGTATAATATTTATCCTTTGTCTCTTCTTCGTTCCCATCCCTGTGTGTGTGTGTGTTTTTTTTTTTCTTTTTTTTTTACTAGGATCTTCCATGCAGAATTTGAATAGACTATTAATTAATCTCTTTTAAGCTCATCCTATCCGAAATTCTATTTCAGTTTTTCCATGCTGCGTGGTATTTTTCTCAATTATTTTCTACGCCAGTGTAAGCTGGAGGGAGTGGTGGGTGAGCGGGAGTGGTGGGTGAGGGGGAGCCTTCTGCTTTACTATCCTTTTAGCTGTAGTTAGTTTAGCAGACACCTCGATGACGTATACAGACTAATAACACACATAACAAAGCCACTCGAACAGCTTCCTCTCTCTCCAACATCCCTTCTCCCCTCTCTACACTCTTCAGAAAAATAGGAACAGTAGAAAGTAGCTACGAGGTGCCGTTGTAAAGGATTATCCCTCAATACCTTCACCTTCACCTGAGTGTATACAGTATATCCAAACTGCCCCATAAGGATCAATAGGTCTGTCGTAGTTTGTAAGTTTTTTGTATTCCTTTGTATTCTAGTTTGTCTCTTCCTTTCTCTTCCTCTTCTTAATAAGGCGGTGTCACACGAGCGATTTTTCCGTCAATTTTTACGGGCAATTGTGTTTTGGCAGCTTCAAAAATTACACTTTATCAGAATTCAACCGCCTAACATACTCTACCTTCAGTCTAGTTACCGATACCAGTGCAAAGGTTTATAGTTTGGTCTCTAGATATCCATCAAGCTTAAGATTACACCCCCTTGAGCCCCTTTCAAGATAAATTTGTACATTTTTCGGTAGAAAAATGTCCCGGCTGAAAGCCGGTTCCTCTTAAATTACAGGCTCGCTATCGCTCGCCAGGATAAAATCGACACCTAAATTGCACGAAAGGTCTTAAAGTTGACAGAAATGGGTTGAAAGTTCTTAAAATCATCAAAATAATGGGGCGAATGTCTTAAAATTAGAAAAGCAATGGGGCTAAACATGAGGGAGAAAGGAGTCAAGAAAAAACTCCCTCAAGTGGAAATCTCCCCTTAACACCCTTGTTAACCCCTTCTGTAGCGGCGACGTCATTTTGGTTTATTCTAGCTCCATTTTGGTTTATTCTAGCTCCATTTTGGTTTATTCTAGCTCCATTTTGGTTTATTCTAGCTCCATTTTGGTTTATTCTAGCTCCATTTTGGTTAATTCTAGCTCCATTTTGGCTTATTCTAGCTCCATTTTGGCTTATTCTAGCTCCATTTTGGCTTATTCTAGCTCCATTTTGGTTTATTCTAGCTCCATTTTGGTTTATTCTAGCTCCATTTTGGCTTATTCTAGCTCCATTTTGGCTTATTCTAGCTCCATTTTGGTTTATTCTAGCTCCATTTTGGCTTATTCTAGCTCCATTTTGGCTTATTCTAGCTCCATTTTGGTTTATTCTAGCTCCATTTAGACGATTTTGCGCAGTTTAAGAGGGATCTGTGGTAGTAAAAATGGTTAAGCGAGATAGTTCCAAGCCTGTTATTGGCTGGAGGTCCTTTTTAAGCTTAATATGATCGTCTACTAGTAGCCAGAGTAAAATTTAAAGGGACGTCACCGGTATAGAAGGGGTTAAATGGCGTCTTCCGGTAGCCATGACTTAGCGAAACTGTTTAGTCCATTTATTTGTTATTGGTATTCTGTATTCGCTATTCCATCATCATCATCATCATCTTTCTTTACAGTTTCTTTTAGCTTAATTTTATTTTGCGTTTTGTTTATATTTATTTTTCACCAATTCCTGGACATCTCCCTTCCTTCCTTCTGTCTCTTCTTTCTGTGTTTTTTCTCCTCCTCTTTCTCTACTTCCTTCCTTCCGTCTTTCTATGTATTTTCTTTCTTTAGTCTTCTCTCTCATCTCCTCTTTCTCTCCTTCCTTCCTTCTCTGCCTCTTTCTGTTTGTCTCTCTTCTGTTCTTTATCAACTTCCTTTCTTCCTTCCTTCCAAGTCTCTTGTTTCTTTAGTCTTGTCTCTCTTCTCCTCTTTCTTTACTTCCTTCCTTCCTTCCTTCTATATCTCTCCTTTCTTTAGTCTTGTCTCTCTTCCCCTCTTTCTCTACTACCTTCCTTCCTTCCTTCCTTCAGTGCCTCTCTTTTCTTTAGTATGGTCTCTCTTCTCCTCTTTCTCTACTTCCTTCCTTCCTTCTATGTATTTTCTTTCTTTAGTCTTGTCTCTTTTCCCCTCTTTCTCTACTTCCTTCCTTCCTTCTATTTCTCTCATTTCTTTAGTCTTGTCTCTCTTCTCCGTTTTATCTGCTTCCATCCTTCCTTCTTTGTATCTCCTTTGTTTAGTCTTTTCTCTCTTCTTCTCTTTCTTTACTTCCTCTCTTCTTTCCTTCCTTCATTCCTTCTCTGCCTCTTCTTTCTGTTTTTTTTCTTCTTCTCTTTCTCTACTTCCTTCCATGGTTTTTCTTTCTTTCTTGTCTCTTCTCCTCTTTCTCTACTTCCTTCCTTCTATGTCTCTCCTTTCTTTAGTCTTGTCTCTCTTCTCTTTCTCTACTTCCTTCCTTCCTTCTATATCTCTCCTTTCTTTAGTCTTGTCTCTTCTCTTTCTCTACTTCCTTCCTTCCATGTTTCTCCTTTCTTTAGTCTTGTCTCTCTTCTCCTTTCTCTAATTCCTTCCTTCCTTCTGTCTCTGCTTTCTTTAGTCTTGTCTCTCTTCTCTTTCTCTACTTCCTTCCTTCTGTCTCTGCTTTCTTTAGTCTTGTCTCTCTTCTCTTTCTCTACTTCCTTCCTTCCTTCTGTCTCTCCTTTCTTTAGTCTTGTCTCTCTTTTCTTTCTCTACTTCCTTCCTTCTGTCTCTGCTTTCTTTAGTCTTGTCTCTCTTCTCTTTCTCTACTTCCTTCCGTCTCTCCTTTCTTTAGTCTTGTCTCTCTTCTCTTTCTCTACTTGCTTCCTTCTGTCTCTGCTTTCTTTAGTCTTGTCTCTCTTCTCTTTCTCTACTTCCTTCCTTCTGTCTCTGCTTTCTTTAGTCTTTTCTCTCTTCTCTTTCTCTACTTCCTTCCTGCCATGCCTCTCCTTTCTTTAGTCTTGTCTCTCTTATCTTTCTCTACTTCCTTCCTTCCATGCTTCTCCTTTCTTTAGTCTTGTCTCTCTTCTCTTTCTATACTTCCTTCCTTCCATGCTTCTCCTTTCTTTAGTCTTGTCTCTCTTTTCTTTCTCACCTTTATCTCTATATATAATTTATTTGTTATTCCTTGTTCTTCTATCATCACCTTTCTTTTATTGCAGTTTATAATCGCTTTATTATCCTCTGTGATTTTTGTTTAGAATATATTTTTCTTCCCACGGCCCCCCCCCCCTTGCCTGCCCCCCCCCCCCAAGTTTTTCCTATCCCCCTCCCCAATATATTTGTACATTTTTCGGTAATAATATGTCCTGGGTCGAAGGCCAGTTACTTCTAAATTACAGGCTCATATCGATTGCTAAGAAAAACTCGACACCTAAATGGCAAGGTAGACATTCGTTATTATCTTGACCTTTACCTGTCCTTTGTCAAAGGGAGTACAAAGGAAATCAAGCAACAACAGATCTAGTGACCCTTCTAGATTGCTTGTCCTCCAAAACACTGAGGATCAAGTGTCCAAACAGTGGTTTAGAGTGGATAAGGGAACATTGGAAAGGGAATTAGTGCCCTGGAACTAATGTCCGTGGCAGGATTATTATGTGGCATTGTCCTGTGTGTGTGTGTGTGTGTGTGTGTGTGTGTGTGTGTGTGTGTGTGTGTGTGTGTGTGTGTGTGTGTGTGTGTGTGTGTGTGTGTGTGTGTGTGTGTGTGTGTGTGTGTGTGTGTGTGTGTGTGTGTGTGTGTCCCCCCCCCCCCCCTACTACTCCGGCTACTCTCACTATATCCACCAGTAATCTTCCTGTGTGTGTATGTATGTATGTATGTAAGACTATGTATGTATGTATGTACAGTATGTATGACTGTATGTATGTGTGTATGCCCCTCCCTCCTTCCCCCCCCCCCCCCCTACTCTTCCGGTTTGGCTCACTCTATCCACCAGTCATCTCCTTGCCTGAGGCGGGCCACCGAACGGTCTATTAACCCAAGCTGTACCGTTCATAGCCTTCTGTGTCTATTCTGGCTACTAATAATCGATTTTATTCAGTTTAGGAAGGATCTTTAGCAATTATAAGGCTTCGAACTCTCTCAATCAACCCTCATAACTGCCACAGATCCTTCCTAAGCTGCATAGAATCATCTAAATATATATAACGACTTTATTACCTCCATCAACCAAGTTGCACGGAGTTATGTTTTGCCCCGAGTTGTCTGTCTAGTTGTCTGTAAACATGATATATATATCTTACATAGTTATGAACCGATTTTCACGAAATTTGGTGGGCAGATAGGATATGCGCCAAGGAAAAAGTGCTTCCATTTATGAGGCCATCGGTAGAGCGCATACCTCCACCAGTGTAGACCGAAGTATGCGCTTTCCCTATTGCCCCTCTACGTTGTTGTTGTGATTGGTACAATTGCGGTAATAAATGCTGACACATTTACGAAGCTGTCTCGGGTTGAATCAAATCACCTTAGTAACCCTTTCAATACCGGTAGCGTCTTTTTATTGGGTTTCAGCTACATTTAGACGACTTTATGAAGTTTAGGAAAGATATACGGTGACTAAAGGGATTAACTGCGATAGTTTGTAACTTTGTAGTGGGTAGACGTTCTTCCTAAGCTGAATAAAATCACCAGTCCGGCTGGCTCAGTTGATAGCGTGCCTGATTCCCATCTTGCAGGTTTCGCGTTCAATCCCCGCTCAGATTGAAAAGTTTTTCTGGGATATAGCCGGCGGTTACCATCTCCCCATGAGCATGGGGGATGGGTCATGGTCTCTGGTAGACTAGAGAAAGCCAAGCGCTTGTGAATCCTGGAAGGAGGAGAACGGGCGCTATATAAGTAACCAGACGATTTTTATTATTATTATTATTATTACCAGTTGCCAGAGTATAAACAAATATGACGTCACCGGTACTGAATGGGTTAACCCCTTCTGTACCGCTGACGTCCATTTAACTTTATTCTGGCTACTATTAGACGATATTATTCAGTTTAAAATAGAGCCTCCAGCAATTAACAGGCTTCGAACTATCTCACTTAACCCTTTGTACTACCACATAGCCTTCTGAAACTGCATAAAATCGTCTAAATCTAGCTAGAAAAAAACATAAAAAATATGTCATATAAGGGGTTGAAACTTTACCTAATATTTGCATTTCGGAAGTTTAGTTAACCCCTTCTGTACCGGCGACGTGTGTTTTATTTTATTCTACCTGTAATTAGACGATATTATGCAACTTACGAAGGATCTGGGCTACCGGTACTAAAAAGGGTTAAGTGAGATAGTTGGAAACCTGTTAATTGCTGAATATAATCGCCTAATAATTGCCAAAATATGTTGAAAGTTATATAACCTGTATTGAATGGGTTGGTTAGTTCCAGGCTCTGAAGTGCGTGAAAATTTCTGTCCGCGCCTGTACGGTCGCGCTAGTAAGTCATGTAACAGCTGTCGTTACGTTTGGCTCGCACTGTGCTGTATTAATGTCTGTCAGATGTTGAATAGGGTGGATAAGTGTAGGCACGTGTTTGTATATTTCACTCGATATGAAGAAATTAAGCTTAGATATTGCTGATACCAATTATTGATCGAAACATACTTGGTGCCCGAGACATCACTTATTAGCGCGACTGTACCTACCCACAACCCACTAGGGCCAATTAGCGTCGCGGGTTACCATAGCAACAGCAACCATTCTCTGGGGAGTACAGTCGGCCTAATGAGTTACGTCTCGGCACCAAATATGTTTGACCAATATTTCGTATCAGCAATATTTACACATAATTTTTTCTATTTGTGTGAGATATACAAACACGTTCCTACACTTACCCATCACAGTCAACATCTGACAGACAATAATACAGCACAGAGCGAGCCAAACGTAATGCCAGCTGAGACATGACTTATTAGCGCCACCGTACGTCTGTGTCCAAGGAGGTTTAATACATATCTATTAAGGGGGGTGACCTGTTTTTTGTTATTTCTGTCCTTTTCTCTCTTTCTCTGGCTTGTATCCATTCGGCCCCATTCAGCCAACTATTTTAAGACGTTTATCATCCCCATCTAGGTGTCGATTTCTTCCTGGCGAGCGATAGCGAGCCAGCATTATATGAAGAAGTCCGGCTTCGCCGGAGAAATTTTTCTATCGAAAAATGTACAAATTTAGCCTGCTGTCAAACAAAAATAAAAAATATGCTGGCTCGCTACCGCTCACCAGTAAAAAATTGACACCTGGATGGGGATAAACGTCTTAAAACAGTAGGCTGAATGGGGCCAAATAGATACAAGCCAGAGAACGATAGAAAAGGACAGAACAAAAACAGGTCACCCCCCTTAAACCTCCTTGTCTTTATCCAACAATAACATTAAACCACATGAATTTACGGGAATTTATAGATTCTTGTATATATTAATTTTGTATTTTATTTGGGGGTATTTATTTATTATTTATTATTTTTTGGCTCCCTAGACCTCCATCATCCAAACAATACCCCTCAAGATCTCCCTTCTTGGTAAATGTGTACATTTTTCGGTAGACACAATGACCCGCCTAAATTGCAGGCTCACTTTCGCTCGCCAGGAATCAATCGACACCTAAATGGTACAACAGATCTCTCTCTCTCTCTCTCTCTCTCTCTCTCTCTCTCTCTCTCTCTCTCTCTCTCTCTCTCTCTCGCTCTCTCTCGCTCTCTCTCTTTATCTCTCTCTTCTCTCGTCTCCTCTCTGTCTCCTCTCGCTCTCCTCTCTCTCTCTTCTCTCTCTCTCTCTCTCATTAATATGAATGAAGCAGTAGGTAAGTGTAAATTCCCTTTCTATAAAAAAAACTTTCCTTGTTGGATTTTCCTGACCCGTTACACTTCTATTTTCCGGTACGGCATTTTAGCTGGAGGTAGCGGAGGGTGGGGGGGAGAGCCTTTTAGTTTGCTGTCCTATTTTTCTGCTGTAAACTGTCCCTGCCTAGTAGTATTACGGCCGGACCACCTAGTAGGGATCACAAGGTCTGTGTGAGCCGAGTATCTGTGTAAATTTTCTCCTAAATCTCTTTTCTCTCTCTCCTTGTCCTCTCTCTCTCCTCCCTTCTCGCTCTCTCTCTCTCCCTCTTCTCCTCTCTCCTCTCTCTCTCTCTCCTCTCTCTCTCTTCTCTCTCTCTTCTCTCTCTCTCCTCTCTCTCTCTCTCTCTCTTTCTCTCTCATACTCTCTCTCTCTCTCTTGCTCTCTCTCTCTCTCTCTCTCTCTCTCTCCTCTTCTCCTCTCCCTCTCTCCCTCTCTCTCTCCATCTCTCTCTTTTCTCTCCACCAATCTCCTCTCTTCCTATCTCTCTCTCTTCCCTCTTCTCTCTTCTCTCTTCTCTTCCTCTCTCCTCTCTCTCTCTTCCTCTCTCTCTCTTCTCTCTCCCCTCCTTCTCCTCCCTTTTCCTCGCTCTTCTCCTCTCTCCTCCTCTCTCCTCTCATCTCTCTCTCTCTTCTCTCCTCTCTCTCTCTCTTGTTTCTCTCTCCTTCTATCTCTCTCTCTCTCTCTCTCTCTCTCCTCTCTCTTCTCTCTTCCTCCCTCTCTCTCTCTCCCCTCTCTCTTCTATCTTCTATCTCATCTCTCCCTCTTATGTTTCCATAGCCTTCCTAAATCCGCAGTTCTGAACAATGATGGTAGTGACCCACTCTTTGGCTCTCTCTTCCTTTCCTTCCTTCGTTCCTTCGTTCCTTCCTTCCTTCCTTCCTTCCTTCCTTCCTTCCTCTGGCTAACTGGATAGTTATAAATAAGCATGAATTAGTTGCTACCTTTCTCTATCTCCCTCCCTCCCTCCCTCCGTCTGTTTCCTTGACCTTCATAACTCCGCAGTTCTGAATTATTATGGCATATAGTGACCCCCCCCCACTACCACAACCAACATTACTTACTGCACGTATACACACACACACACACACACACACACACACACACACACACACACACACACACACACACACACACACACAGGACATACACCATGAACACACTCACGTACACACACAGTACATATACACACATACTCTCACACACACACAGTTCATACAAACACAGTACATACACTATGCACACATATACACGTTCACACACACACACACACACACAGTACATACACATATGCACGTTCACACACACACACATACAGGACATACACATATGCACGTTCACACACACACACAGTACATACACATATGCACGTTCACACACACACACACACACACAGTACATACACATATGCACGTTCACACACACATACAGGACATACACATATGCACGTTCACACACACACACACACACACACAGTACATACACATATGCACGTTCACACACACACACACACACAGTACATACACATGCACGTTCACACACACACACATACAGGACATACACATATGCACGTTCACACACACACACACACACACAGTACATACACATATGCACGTTCACACACACACACACACACACACAGTACATACACATATGCACGTTCACACACACACACACACACACACACAGTACATACACATATGCACGTTCACACACACACACATACAGGACATACACATATACACGTTCACACACACACACACACAGGACATACGCATATACACGTTGACACACATACACATTATACATACACACACACACGTTCACACACATTACGTTATTAGTTTACTCAAGCGCAGGCTAACAAGGGACCTTCCTCAAGTGTTTAACATTGATAACATTATTGACACATGGACATCAGCATATACTTCACAATGGACCAGTCAAATTACGCTAGAGGGAATGGTTGTAAGATAATTGGAAAGCCTTTTCACTAACATGAGGCGAAGCATTTATTTTTATATCGAGTGGTAAAGTTATCGACCGGGTAACCTAGTTGTGTCATGTAGATCATTATACCGCTCTCAACCCTTTCAGTACCGGTGCCGTCTTTTATATTTGGTTTCAGCTACATTTATACGATTTTGTGAAGTTTAGGAAAGACCCATGGTAGCTAAAAGGATTAATTTAGATAGTCTGCAGCCTTTTAATTGATTGGCATTCTTCCTAAGCTAAATAAAATCGTCTGATAATAACGGACTCATATAATTAAAAGGACGTCGTCGGTACAGTGTGGGTTAACCCTTTGAGTACCAGCGACGTGTGTTATCATTATTCTAGCTATATTTTGACGATGTTATGCAGCTCAGGAAGGATCTGTGGTAGTTAAAAGAGTTGGCCGAGTTAGTTTGAAGTCTTTGCCATTGCTAGAGGTCCTTCCTAAGCTGAATAGAATCGCTTAATAGTTGACAGAATATGATAAAAAGGACATCCCTGCTACTGAAGGGTTAACCCCCGATTAAGGGGAGGCAGACCGTTTTCCTGGACCGCCTTCTCCCTAACGTTTAGCCCCACTAGATTATAAGACGTTCGGCCCATTAGTTTGGCGATTTTAATACCTTTCGCTCCATTTCGTTGTAAATTTTAAGACCTTTCGTGCCAATTAGGTGTCTATTTTTTCCTGGCGAGCGATAGCGAACCTTCAATTTTAAGAGGAATCGGCCTTCGGCCGGGACATTAAAAAAATGTACACATTTATCTTGAAAGGGGGTCTAGGGGGTGTTTTTTTAAGCTTGATTGAGGTCTAGGGAGGAAACTACAAAAAATATATGAATAAATGAATTAATAGGCCAAACAACCGGCCAGTCTCCCCCTAACTGCGTTTATAAATATATACCGTCACTTTATACTATCTATCCTTTCCTGGTTCCATATAGGCTAGGTAGTTTACTTACAAGCAGCATAGTAAGGATCTATATAGATGTTGTTGCTTGATTTCCTTTGTTCTCCGTTGTACTAACGTAATACATACTGTATAAACGTTCCCACACATACACTATACACACTCATAAACGTTCCCACACATACACTATACACACTCATAAACGTTCCCACACATACACTATACACACTCATAAACGTTCACACACATACACTATACACACTCATAAACGTTCACACACATACACTATACACACTCATAAACGTTCCCACACATACACTATACACACTCATAAACGTTCCCACACATACACTATACACACTCATAAACGTTCACACATACACTATACACACTCATAAACGTTCACACACATACACTATACACATTCATAAACGTTCACACACATACACTATACACACTCATAAACGTTCACACACATACACTATACACACTCATAAACGTTCCCACACATACACTATACACACTCATAAACGTTCCCACACATACACTATACACACTCATAAACGTTCACACATACACTATACACACTCATAAACGTTCACACACATACACTATACACACTCATAAACGTTCACACACATACACTATACACACTCATAAACGTTCCCACACATACACTATACACACTCATAAACGTTCCCACATACACTATACACACTCATAAACGTTCACACATACACTATACACACTCATAAACGTTCACACACATACACTATACACACTCATAAACGTTCACACACATACACTATACACACTCATAAACGTTCCCACACATACACTATACACACTCATAAACGTTCCCACACATACACTATACACACTCATAAACGTTCACACATACACTATACACACTCATAAACGTTCACACACATACACTATACACATTCATAAACGTTCACACACATACACTATACACACTCATAAACGTTCACACACACATACACTATACACACTCATAAACGTTCCCACACATACACTATACACACTCATAAACGTTCCCACACATACACTATACACACTCATAAACGTTCACACATACACTATACACACTCATAAACGTTCACACACATACACTATACACATTCATAAACGTTCACACACATACACTATACACACTCATAAACGTTCACACACATACACTCTACACACACATAAACGTTCACACACATACACTATACACACTCATAAACGTTCACACACATACACTCTACACACACATAAACGTTCACACACATACACTATACACATAAACGTTCACACACATACACTATACACACACATAAACGTTCACACACATACACTATACACACATACACTATACACACATAAACGTTCACACACATACACTATACACACATAAACGTTCACACACATAAACGTTCACACACATACACTATACACACTCATAAACGTTCACACACATACACACACATAAACGTTCACACACATACACTATATATACACATACACGTTCACACACATACACTATACACACTCATAAACGTTCACACACATACGCGTTCCACACATACACTATACACACTCATAAACGTTCACACACATACACTATACACACTCATAAACGTTCACACACATACACTATACACACTCATAACCGTTCACACACATACACTATACACACTCATAAACGTTCACACACATACACTATACACACACACACTATACACACTCATACACGTTCACACACATACACTATACACACACATAAACGTTCACACACATACACTATACACACATACACTATACACACTCATACACGTTCAGACACATACACTATACACACACATAAACGTTCACACACATACACTATACACACATACACTATACACACTCATACACGTTCAAACACATACACTATACACACTCATACACGTTCACACACACACTATACGCACACATAAACGTTCACACACATGCACTATACACACATACACTATACACACACATAAACGTTCACACACATACACTATACACACATACACTATACACACACATAAACGTTCACACACATACACTATACACAATCATACACGTTCACACACATACACTATACACACATACACTATACACACACATAAACGTTCACACACATACACTATACACACATACACTATACACACACATAAACGTTCACACACATACACTATACACACACACACTATACACACTCATACACGTTCACACACATACACTATACACACACATAAACGTTCACACACATACACTATACACACATACACTATACACACACATAAACGTTCACACACATACACTATACACACATACACTATACACACTCATACACGTTCACACACATACACGTTCACACACATACACTATACACACACACACTATACACACTCATACACGTTCATACACATACACTATACACACACATAAACGTTCACACACATACACTATACACACATACACTATACACACTCATACACGTTCACACACATACACTATACACACATCAACGTTCACACACATACACTATACACACTCATAAACGTTCACACACATACATTATGCACACACATAAACGTTCACACATACACTATACACACACATAAACGTTCACACACATAAACGTTCACACACATACACTATACACACACAAACGTTCAATACACATACACTATACACACACAAACGTTCAATACACACATACACTATACACACACACACTATACACACACACACTATACACACTCATAAACGTTCACACACATACACTATACACACACATAAACGTTCACACACATACACTATATACACACATAAACGTTTACACACACACATAAACGTTCACACACATACACTATACACACTCATAAACGTTCACACACATACACTATACACACATAAACGTTCACACACATACACTATACACACACATAAACGTTCACACACATTCACTATACACACTCATAAACGTTCACACACATACACTATACACACACAAACGTTCACACACATACACTATACACACATAAACGTTCACACACATACACTATACACACATAGACGTTCACACACATACACTATACACACATAAACGTTCACACACATAAACGTTCACACACATACACTATACACACATAAACGTTCACACACATACACTATACACACTCATAAACGTTCACACACATACACTATACACACATAAACGTTCACACACATACACTATACACACAAACGTTCACACACATACACTATACACACACATAAACGTTCACACACATACACTATACACACACACACGTTCACACACATACACTATACACACACAAACGCTCACACGCATACACTATACACACATACACTATACCCACTCATAAACGTTCACACACATAAACGTTCACACACACACACTATACACACATACACTATACACACATACACTATACCCACTCATAAACGTTCACACACATAAACGTTCACAAACATACACTATACACACTCATAAACGTTCACACACATATACACACATACACTATACACACACATAAACGTTCACACACATACACTATACACACATAAACGTTCACAAACATACACTATACACACACATACACTATACACACTCATAAACGTTCACACACATACACTATACACACTCATTAACGTTCACACACATACACTATACACACACATAAACGTTCACAAACATACACTATACACTTATAAACGTTCACACACATACACACACATAAACGTTCACACACATACACACACATACACTATACACACACATAAACGTTCACATACACACACTATACACACACATACACTATACACACTCATAAACGTTCACACATACACTATACACACTCATAAACGTTCACACACATACACTATACACACATAAACGTTCACAAACATACACTATACACTCATAAACGTTCACACATACACACACAAACGTTCACACACATACACTATACACACATACACTATACACACTCATAAACGTTCACACACAAACGTTCACACACATACACTATACACACATACACGTTCACACACATCACTATACACAAACGTTCACACTCATAAACGTTCACTCATAAACGTTCGCACACATACACTATACACACATAAACGTTCACACACATACACTATACACACATAAACGTTCACACACATACACTATGCACACACAAACGTTCACACACATACACTATACACACATAAACGTTCACACACATACACTATACACATAAACGTTCACACACATACACTATAGACACATAAACGTTCACACACATACACTATACACACACATAAACGTTCACACACATACACACACATACAAGTTCACACACATACACTATACACACACAAACGTTCACACACATACACTATACAGACACACACATACACTATACACACACATAAACGTTCACACACATAAACGTTCACACACATACACTATACACACTCATAAACGTTCACACACATACACTATACACACATAAACGTTCACACACATACACTATACACACACATAAACGTTCACACACATACACTATACACACATACACTATACACACATACACGTTCACACACATACACTATACACACATAAACGTTCACACACATACACTATACACACACATACACTATACACACATAAACGTTCACACACATACACTATACACGTTCACACACATACACGTTCACACACATACACTATACACACATAAACGTTCACACACATACACTATACACACATAAACGTTCACACACATACACTATACACACACATACGTTCACACACATAAACGTTCACACACATACACTATACACACATAAACGTTCACACACATACACTATACACACACAAACGTTCACACACATACACTCTACACACATAAACGTTCACACACATACACTATACACACATACACTATACACATAAACGTTCACACACATACACTATACACACATAAACGTTCACACACATACACTATACACACACATACACTATACACACACACATAAACGTTCACACACATACACTATACACACACATAAACGTTCACGCATATAAACGTTCACACACATACACTATACACACTCATAAACGTTCACACACATACACTATACACATTCATAAACGTTCACACACATACACTATACACACATAAACGTTCACACACATACACTATACACACACATAAACGTTCATATATTGTACATACACACCCAATCATTATACATACATAATGCATACATTATACATACATAAACATACACACACACACACACACACTCTCTCTCTCTCTCGTTCCTTCACCGTATCAACCCTCGTAACCTAAGTTTATTCTTTTCCTTGAGGCTTCCTTTCTCTCCTAACTCCCCTACACTCACACAAACACACCGCACACTGACACACACACACACACACACACGCACACACACACACACTAGCCGCGGGGCTAGCTCAGTGGTACCGTCCCTGCTTGCAACCCAGCAGACCAGGATTCAAATCTCGCTCAGGTTGATGAACGTTTTCTGAGACTTAGCCGGCGTTACTATCTCCCTTGAGCAAGGAGATGGGTAATTGTCACTGATAATAGTGTCTAGGAAGCGGGACAATACGAGCCAAAAACTCAATTCCTGTCAAATTACAATTATGAATACACACACACACATGCACACACACTCTCTCTCTCTCTCTCTCTGCCACACATTGTCCAAGTTTTGTTCTCGTAATATTTTGATGCTCTTTCGTATTGGCATCGGAAAGTATATCGAAGGTGATTCTTGTTAGATAAATGAAATATTATCACACTTCTATTTTAAAGCAGCTAGACTACAATAATTGCCCTTAAAAATTGACGGAAAAGCACTCTTGTAACCCGCTATATGTACCCTAACTTTACCTTTGCATCATTGTGTGTGTGTGTATGTACAGTATGTGTGTGTGTACGTGTAATTTTATATATTTTTTACTCGGATACCGTGATTCTTAGAATATTCGTCGCTAATACAGGTGTTACACGAGCATTTATTTATCCCCTTCATGGTGGGTGGGTGGGGGTGGGGGAGGGGGAAGTAGTTGGTTTGTTCCCTTTTGTTTTAATAAAAGACCTCCGTCTACGTATTGTGAAAAACCTGTTATCCTCCGGCAAATTGTGGGGTTGAGTGAGTGAAGGGGGGGACAGTGAGTGAAGGAGGATACATGTTTTTCATAATACGTGTTGCTAGCCCCAAACGCGCGAGCAACTGTGGCTTTCAACCATCCGACACATCCCCTTTTATTTATGTGCATCACACATGTTACATACAAATAAAGTTAATGTTTTGTTTTACCCTACTGTGGAAAGACTACGGATACACCACTCCTGCCCGGGCCTCACACAGTGGCATGACCCAGTCCAGTCGAACTGAGCTCATGACGCTGGTGGCATTGCCCCGGAGGATAGCCATCCCTAGTCTTTGCTTGAGCCAGAGGGTTTCCCGGAGTTCTCCTGAAACTTCTCTGATTTCACGGCCTATTTCATTCACCATCTTAAGGGTGGTAGGGCCGAAGACTCCTGAAGTTTCGAATGCCAGGGGCTTGAACTGATGATATCTGGCGATGGCTTGATATTTTTCTCGCTTTTTTTGTTCCCTAGACATCGATCAAGTTTCTATTCTCAGTTGAAGGTGTTGAGGGACGAGCCTTTACAACGGCACCTCGTACTTGCATTTCAAAGAGTGTTGAGAGGGGAGAAGGGGTGTTGGAGAGAGAGAGGAAGCTGTTGGAGTGGCTTTGTTATGTGTGTTATTCGGTCTTCTCCTCCTCTACTTCCTCCCCCCTCCTCCCTCTTTATCCCGTCTCCTCCGCACCCTCCCTGTCTCTTATTTCGTGTTCTCGTAACTCTCTCTGTCCCCCCCCCCCTCCCTCTCCTCTCCCTCCCTGTATCTCCTTACAGACTAAATCTACAAGACTGTTTCCTTAGATCTCCCCCTCACCCTTCCTCCTCCTCCTCCTTCACTGTCCTCCTCCTCCTCCTTACCCGTGGTAATAACGTTCTTGACATTGTACTTGCAACAAAAGAAGAATTGATAGAGAATTTGAATGTTGGTGATGAATTCAGTAACAGCGACCATCGTACGATAACTTTCACTTTAAAGTTTACTAGTAACGAACCAAATAGTAGCATCGAAAAAGTCCCTAATTTCAAGAAAGCAAACTTCCATAAACTTAGAGCTATGTTTAAAGAAACTGACTGGAGCTTTTTAATTAACAATAACGACATAAATACATCTTGGAAGTTATTCGAAACCACTTACCTAAAAGCAGTGCAAGACTGCATACCATCGAAAATACGGCGTCCAGGCCATAATAATAAGCCCAAATGGTGGAATAAAGATATTTCAAACTGCCTGCTTGCTAAAAAATTTGCTAATGATAGATTAAAATCCTCACAAAATGACGAAGAACGGGTGAAATTTGTAGAGCTACGACGCAAAGCCAAAAGTTAATTAAGCAAAGTAAAAAGACCTTAGAGTTACATATTGCGAATCAAAGTAAAACAAACCCGAAAGAATTCTATAGTTATATCAGAAAGAAAAAGGTAGTTACTTCAACTGTTGGACCGTTAGTCGATGAAAAAGGAGAATACACCAAAGATGAAGTACAAATGAGTAATGCCCTCAATACCTTCTTTGCATCAGTTTTTACAACAGAAGACCTCAGTGATATCCCTACACCATCGCCGATTCAGATTGATAATTCAGATGTTCTAAGCAATATCACCGTTACAGAGAGAGAAGTATTGAATTGTTTAGATAAACTCAAGGTAAATAAAACGCCAGGACCTGATACAATCTCGCCTAGAGTTCTAAAGGAAGCTAAGAATGAGCTCTCCAAACCACTGACATTACTATTCAATAAATCCTTGCAGTCTGGAACTATGCCTGATCAGTGGAAGCTAGCCAACGTAACACCGATATTCAAAAAGGGCAGCAAATCCCTACCCAGTAACTATCGTCCAATTAGCTTAACCTCAGTTGTATGTAAAATGCTAGAAACGGTCATACGAGACAGACTCGTAAATCACTTAGAGGAAAATAACATACTTAAAGATACTCAACACGGCTTTCGTAAAAAACGTTCCTGTTTAACAAACCTCTTAGACTTCTTCCACGATATCCTCAACCTCTACGATGAGAGTAAAGCTGTAGATATTATATACCTTGATTTTCAAAAGGCCTTTGACAAAGTTCCCCACAAACGTTTACTGCTAAAACTAAAAGCGCATGGAATACAAGACGGTGTGTTGAAATGGATAGCAAATTGGCTCAGCAACAGAAAGCAAAGGGTAGTCATAAACGGTAAGGCATCTAAATGGACCAATGTAAGTAGCGGGGTACCCCAGGAATCGGTACTAGGACCAATTCTCTTTCTAATTTACATCAACGACATAGATGAGGGTCTCACCTGCACAATCTCAAAATTTGCTGACGATACAAAAATTGCAAATAGCGTACTCTCAAAAGAACAAGTTGACGATATGCAACACAATCTAGATAAATTGTCATGTTGGGCCCAAATTTGGCAAATGAGTTTCAATGCGGATAAATGTAAAGTACTACATGTCGGATACCTAAATGAGAAAGCAAACTATTCGATGAATGGCACTCAGCTTAAGAATGTAAACAGAGAAACTGATCTGGGAGTAACAATATCGAGTAACCTAAAACCGAGTCAACAATGTTCAGAAGTTGTTAAGAAGGCAAACAAAATAATTGGCTTTATAGGCAGGTCATTTGAGCATAAATCCAAAGAAGTTATCCTAACCCTTTACAATTCCTTAGTCCGCCCTCTTCTGGAATACTGCGTTCAATCCTGGTGCCCTTATTACCAAAAAGATATAAACAAGCTAGAACGAGTTCAACGTAGAGTTACCAAAATGATACCTAGCCTAAAGAACAAACCATACGAAGAGCGTCTTAGAGAATTAAATCTATTTCCTTTAACCCAGTGCAGATTAAGAGGCGACTTAATTCAAGTGTTCAAAATCATCAAAGGCATCGACAATATGAACTGTAGTAAGTACTTCACTATCGACCAATCTAATTACACGCGGGGAAACGGTTGCAAAATTATTGGTAAATCTTTTAACTCGCACGAATCTAAGAATTTCTTCTTCAATCGAGTTGTCAACTTGTGGAATGGGCTTCCCCGAGACGTTATAGACTGCAGCACCGTTGATTCATTTAAATTCCGCCTAGACAAATATCTCGCATCAAACCCGCGACTGACTGCGTTTGTAAATGAATAACTTTATCCTCCCCTCAGTTACTAACCCATATGTCCCCTACTAACTTCCTAGTCCTGCCACGTTAGTGGCAGGGCAGTAGTTCCCTTTCCAATGTTCCCTTACCCACTCTAAACCACTGTTTGGACACTTGATCCTCAGTGTTTTGGAGGACAAGCAACCTAGAAGGGTCACTAGATCTGTTGTTGCTTGATTTCCTTTGTACTCCCTCACTGTCCCTCCTCCCCCTCCCTACTTCCCCCACCCTCCCGGCTCCTTCCTTCTCCTCCCTTAGCCTGCTCTGCCTTCTTCCTCATTCCTTACTCCTCCTCCTCCCTCCCTGTCCCTCCTCCTCCTCTCTCTTTGTCTCTCCTCCTCCTCTTCCCTCTTTGTCCCTCCTCCTCCTCCTCCCTGTTTGTCCCTCCTCCCTCTTTGTCCCTCCTCCTCCCTCTATGTCCCTCCTCCTCCTCCTTCCCTCCTCCCTCTATGTCCCTCCTCCTCCTCCTCCCTCTATGTCCCTCGTCCTCCTTCTCTCCTCCCTCCTCCTCCCTCTATGTCCCTCCTCCTCCCCCCCTCCCCTCCCTGTCCCTTCCTCCCCTCCCTTCCGGTTGTCATTACCCTGCACGGCCCTTAACCAGTGAAGGGTATTGTATTCTCTCTCTCTCTCTCTCTCTCTCTCTCTCTCTCTCTCTCTCTCTCTCTCTCTCTCTCTGTACTGTTAACGTTACGTGTTTTTTTACAACACAATGGTATACAGTGTATCAATAGTATTTGTTAGTTATTCATAGTAGGCTATTAGCAGACTATTGCGAATTTAATAGTGTAGTAGTCAAGGTCACAAACGTAAATAGCCGTAAATATCAGTGCTTATTAAATACTCCATTATCCAATACTATAGTAGAAATACAACTGAAAACTGCATTATTTAATAGGAGTTTCGAACGAGTGTATTTACCGGTACGTTCTTCTACTAATAACTTCCATATATCGCATTGAACGAGGGTATTTACCGGTACGTTCTTCTACTAATAACTTCCATATATCGCATTGAACGAGGGTATTTACCGGTACGTTCTTCTACTAATAACTTCCATATATCGCATTGAACGAGTGTATTTACCGGTACGTTCTTCTACTAATAACTTCCATATATCGCATTGAACGAGTGTATTTACCGGTACGTTCTTCTACTAATAACTTCCATATATCGCATTGAACGAGGGTATTTACCGGTACGTTCTTCTACTAATAACTTCCATATATCGCATTGAACGAGGGTATTTACCGGTACGTTCTTCTACTAATAACTTCCATATATCGCATTGAACGAGGGTATTTACCGGTACGTTCTTCTACTAATAACTTCCATATATCGCATTGAACGAGGGTATTTACCGGTACGTTCTTCTACTAATAACTTCCATATATCGCATTGAACGAGGGTATTTACCGGTACGTTCTTCTACTAATAACTTCCATATATCGCATTTACGGAACCCCGAACAGGTGTGTTCAAGCCGGACCCTTGCCTCTTGTACAGTCGTTTTCAGAAATTGATGGACAGTATTAGAAGCGTGATTTGCTACTTGCAAGCTTCAGGCTAAACGGAAGTTGGAGCTGTATCGATATAGACCAGGCATACTATAATAATGTAGGTTTCTGATGGATAGAAAGTATTATTATTTTGGGTTTATGTGTTTATAAATGTACTAAGACAGTATATTTGTTAATTCTGTAAAATATCGATCTCCATATTTCTGAATTCATTATTGCATCAACTAAACTTGCAAGGAGTGGTCAGTTATGGTAGACTGGTGAACCATTTTGATAGCCGCTTGCACCAATAAGACTATACTACTGCAGGGTGTCACTAGTTATCGCTCACCGTCTTGTTATTATCATTAGGAGGCGTTCTACTATTCCTAACAAGGGCTTTACCTCTATTGTGTCTGTGTGTGTGGTGGTGGGGGGGGGGGGGGGGGCGGTGTAATTGTCTTAAGGGAGTACTACTCGCTTTTTATGGACCTCCTTCTCCCTCGTGTTAAGCATATTAGTTTTCAGATTTTAAGACGTTCCTTCCATTAGTTTGTCGATTTTAAGACTTTTCGTCCCATTTCTTTGTCAATATTAAGACCTTTAGTGCCGTTGATTTTTCCCTGGCGAGCGATAGCGAGCCTGTAAATTTAAGAGAAACCGGCCTTCTGCCGGGACATTTATCAACCGAAAAATTTACAAATTTATCTTGAAAGGGGGTTTATGGGGGTGTATTTTTAAGCTTGATGGAGGTCTAGCGAGGAAACTAAAAAACAAATGAATATATGAATTAATAGCCCCCAAAACGGCCACTGCCCCCTTAAACCAAACAACGACAACTCACACACACACACGTTACTCTCTCTCTCACTCTCTATTGCTCTCTGTCTGTCTCTCTCTCTCTGTCTGTCTGTCTGTCTGTCTCTCTGTCGCTCTGTGTCTGTCTGTCTGTCTCTCTCTCTCTCTCTATCTGTCTGTCTCTCTGTCGCTCTCTGTCTGTCTGTGTGTGTCTCTCTCTCTCTCTCTATCTGTCTGTCTCTCTGTCGCTCTCTGTCTGTCTGTGTCTGTGTGTGTCTCTCTCTCTCTCATATGACCTTTTGGCCTGTCCATGTTCTTTCCTTATTCTTCCCTCTTCCTCTTCCCTCTCTTTTCAACACCTAGCTCTCCTCGTCTATCTTTATATTTGGAATGGCTGCTTTTCTATCATGTTCCAATATAGACACAGGCACATATATGACTACCCGGTACTTGTATATATATATATACCTTTAAATTCTATTGCCAGTCTCAAGACACACACACTCTCTCTTCTACCTGGAACAAACTCCCATTAGACTGTACTGTAGATAGTAATTCAGGAGAGCAGTGTAACAAAGCCATAGCACAGGTATTTTCTGATCTACCAATTGTTTCTGATTGGGGCAGAGGAAATTTTGTTACTTTCAGTGCCTCCAAGACCCAATTGCTCCCTCTATCTACCCGTCACAATCTTCCACAAGACTATCTATTACCGGTACTCCTCAACAATATACAAAACAACTCTTTATCTTCTCTCAATGTTCTTGTTGTACCGGTATAATTTTCATCCAACCTTTTTTGGAAAGATCACATTCCCACTCTTGCTAAAACAGCTTCCCAAAAGTTAGGTGTGCTCAACTGTCTCCGTGGGTTCTTCAACCCCGCACAGTTTCTCGCTCTGTATAGGGGCATAGTGCGCACATGTATTGAGTATTGTTTGCATGTGTGTGAAGGTTCCAATCATACTGCACTTCTCGAAAGAGTAGAGTCAAAAGCATTTCGCCTCATTAACTCACTTCCTCTGACTACTTCCCTACAATCTCTTTCTACACGCCGCAATGTTGCATCTCTTTCACTCTTCTATCGCTAGTACAACAATCAGTGTTCCTCAGTGCTAGGTGGTTGATAACGAAATCTGGAACTCCTGGTTCACCACCTGGCCTCCCTAGCTGATCCTTTCTGTGCCTCATCAATATTGAGGGCAGCCCCAGCCTGCCTTCCAAAACACCTTCTCCTCCTATAAATACATCATACTACAAACACCTTACATTCTGCACTACCTTTTTAAAAAAACACAAACATTACAAAACCACAACCTGCCTCGGAGCCCCCAGGTGGGGGACCAGAAATGCTCCCATTTGTCTGACCCCTGGCAGCGACTCGCCAAAGTGCTCTGGACCACCACCTTTCTACTCTTACTATTAACTTCGCCAACATTTGTGGCCTTTCCTCTAACTTCCACTCTGTGGAACAACACCTCTCCTCTACCAACCCTGATCTTCTCTTTCTCACCGAAACACAGTTGTCTGGGATTACTGTCAGCGAACCCTTTTCTGTATCCTCCTACTATCTCTATCCTCAGTTTCAAGCCAAAGGTGGATGTTGCGTCTATTTACGCAACAATCTTGCTTTCTCTCATGTTCCCAACTTTGATTCATCTGAATTCTTCGCTTTCTTGTCACTCACAAACTAAATATTTATGAGCTGTTTATCTCTCCCCTAATTCTACTGACTATCCAAAATTCTTTGACTAGGCCTATCTAACTTCTAAAGTGGAACACATTCTATCCATCTCTCCTTTTACAGAAATATCCATCTTAGGAGATTTCCACGTTCACCACGGCCAATAGCTCTCCTCTGTTTCCACTGACCAACCTGGTGGACAAGCCTACATCTTTTCTATCCTAAATGACCTAGAGTAGTTAGTCTGGGAACCCACCCGTATCCCGGATCGCTTCGGAGATCGGCCCAACATTCTTGACTTATTTTAATCTCTAACCCTTCTGCTTATACTGTAAATCTTTTCTTTCCTTTGGGCTCCTCCGACCATAACCTTGTTGTTGTTGTTCCCCAAGCTGCCTGGCCGAACAGCCCCAAGGCCCCGAGCAAGGCCAAGGCCATAACCGAGCGCCCCCACAGAACCCTCCCTGCCGACCACAATAAAGCCTGGGTGACCGAAGCCACTCCATGGCGGGGAGCTGAGGAGGGTGCGGAAACGCCCGGGAAACCAAAGTCCCACCCAGGACCCTGTGCCCCTCAGCAATTATGAAGAGAAAGTTGAGGGGCAAAGGAAAAATGTGACGCTTTGGCTTCCAATCTTGGTAGATTGGGAGGTCAATCCACGGATGAGACGCCGTCACTTGAGATCTAGAAAATATATAAGTAAAAGGAACAGTCGGAGTAAGCTATGGGTATGGCAGAGATCGCTCAGTTCTCACTCTGATAGACCAGCCCATCACCATAACCTTATCTCTGTTACCTGTTCTATCTCTCCGGTATGGTGACCCGATCCTCCCAGCCGGCGGCGCTTGTGGTATTTTGGCGCTGCCGACTGGGAGGTTCATCGACAGTACTTCTTTGATTTCTCATGGAAAGACTTTCGCTTCCTTGGCCGGGGACCCTCGGAGAGTGATGAACGCATTACCGAGGTAATCCTCTCGTGCATTTTCTTTCTCTCAGTCTAATGCAAAAATATCTTTTATACTCACGCTTGCTCTACTGCTGTCCGCAATAAGGAGAAAGCATTCAAACGATACCGTCGCCTTCAAACTCAAGAATATCATACTTCCTATGTTTCTGCCCGGAATCAAGCTAAATCTGTATACTAAGAAGGCGTACGCACCGGACGGTGTTTCTCTTATTGTACTAAAACACTGTGCTTCCGTGCTGACACTCTGCCTATGCAAACTCTTCCGTATCTCTCTCTCTCCTCTAACGTCTTCCCTTCTTGCTGGATGTTTGCTCTCATTCAACCTGTCCCAAAGAAGGGTGACTGCTCTCAACCCTCCAACTATCGTCCAATTGCTCTCATTTCTTTCATCTCCAAAGTTTTTAAAACTATATTTGCCTCAAAATCTCTTCAGCATTTATCTTCCCATAACCTACTCTCAGACAGCCAGAATAGCTTCCTTAACCCTCCTCTAGCGGGTGCTCTGTGGCCGTTTTGGGCCTTTCCGGGCCATTCTGACTGCTATATCAACCATCAGTATGAAAGGAACTGTATTGCGCCGAAAACTAGGTGGAAATCGCTACACAATGACGCCACATACAGCTACGTAGCACTGACAGTGTTACCTCGAAGATGGAAGTTTAGCTGATTTTGCTACCTTGCTCACTTTTAGCGAACTATTGGTTACACTGTCATCCTCACGCGCGGTGGGGGAACTGGAGTTAGTGTGGGCCGGGAGGCCACAGATGTCGGACGTATGGATCATTACTATCCCACCCATTTTCAGTCTATTTCAACCCTTTTTTCACCCGTTTTTTGCCAGTTTTTTCAACTCGACTTATGTTGCGAGGAGCCGCTCTTTAAGGGTTAAGGGCCTCTCTACTGGTGAGCTTCTTTCATATCTTACTATCTCTTGGTCATCCTCCATTCGGGATTTCGGTGAGACTTTTTCTGTTGCACTAGACATATCAAAGGCCTTTGATAGAGTCTGGCACATATCCCTTATTTCCAAACTACCCTCTTACGGTTTGTTTCTATCCCTCCATCTGTGCCTTTGTCTCTAATTTTCTTTCTGGCCGTTCCATAGCTGCGGTTATGGACGGTCACCGTTCACTTCCTCAACCTATCAACTCCGGTTTTCCTTAGGGTTCTGCCCTATCTCCAATTATCTTCCTATTATCCATTAATGACCTTCTCAACTGCACCTTCAGCCCCATTCACTCATATGACAACGACTCTACATTACACTATTCAACTAGCCTTCAACAACAACATTCACACCAGGGACTCCAAAATCACGTAAGGAGGCCATAAAACACCTATCTTCTGATCTCTCTACTCTCTCTCTCTCTATATATATATATATATGTATATGTATATACCGGTATATACATTTATATATATATTGTATATACATTATAATGTATATAATACATTTTAATCAGCCAATATAATCATAATTCAACTCCTTTAATCTATCTCCTTGTCTTCCAGAACTAATTTTCCTCCTCGCAGCCAATCTCTTCTTACAGCCACTTATTCCAGCTTCTTACTGCCACTTATTCCCGCTCCTTACTGCCACTTATTCCCGCTCCTTACTGCCACTTTATATTCCTCCACTGCTCACACACATTTTGCTTTTCCTTAGTCTCTTTCCAATCTCATTCCTCTTTTCCACTTTTTCTATTTGTTTCTGATCTGCCTCTTGTGACACACGGTTTTATCTTCTTTATTAACATTAAAACAAATATTTATACATTCTTTCGAACAATCGATTATTAAACTAAATAATTCTGGACGAAGTTCAATAAATTGTTTTTAATCATATATATATATATATATATATATATATATATATATATATAAACAGTATATATATATAAACAGTATATATATATATATATATATATATATATATATATATATATATATATATATATATATATATATATATATATATATTTGCTTAAACTGTATTAAATAGGTCACTGTGTGCGGTATATATATATACAGTAATACCTAAATAACAGTAAACCTTTTATGTGTTCGTATATTGATGTTTTCCTTTATATGGATAGTTTTTTGTTTTTGTTTTTATACAAGACATCTCACAGAATTTGTGTGGATCTTAGTTTACAAAAACTCAGCTACGTTATTATACTTAGAGGTACGTATAACTAATGTTGCGTTATTTAATATTTATTATGGATAGGCCTACATAGAAAATCACCGTATCTGTCCCTTTGCTTCCGTACTTCAGATGACTATATTGTTTAAGGGGGTGTTCAATCTAAACCCCTTCACCCTCATGCTTAGCTCCATGAGTTTTGAGGGTTTTAGACGTGTTCCCCATTTCTTCGTCAAATGTTTAAGATCTCTCAAGCCTTTCATGTGTCAATTCCTTTCCTGGCGAACGAAAGCGACACTGCAATTTAGGAGGAACCAGCCTCGGCCGAAGTATTACCCTACCGAAAAATACATATATCTCGAAGGGCGGGGGGTTCTTGGGAGCATTATATTTATGCTTCGTGGATTTCTAGAGAGCACATGAAAAAAAGAAAAAAAAAAAAAAAAAAAATATATATATATATATATATATATATATATATATATATATATATTTATATATTTATAACAAATAAGTAATAACCTAAACTAGAATACAAGCATAACTTCTTCACAATACTCGTACGTACTTGAGGGAGAGAGTTCTAAAGCATAATTGTCGAGTAGAAGAAATACTGGGCAAATTGGTTCACTCGTGGGTTAGAGATTTGAACAGAATAGGGGTGGGAGTGTGTTGAAAGGCGATTGCCCACTACTCTCCATAAGGGGTTAGGTATACACTGAGAAAGTTCGGAAGAACTTTGATTATTGTAATAGCGGTAGAAGAGTGAGAGAGATGCATCATTGCGGCGTGTAGAGAAAGATTGAAGGGAATTAGCAGGAGGAAGTGACTTGATAAGGCAAATTGCTTTTGACTGTACCCTTTCGAGAAATGCGGTATGGGTGGCTAAAACTAGACGATTTTATGTGGTTTACAAATATTCTGTTGTATTCAGAGGGTTTATTAAGATCGTAATTACCCTATCGAGTCCTGAAATCGGGCTAAATTATACGATTTTCTGTAGCTTAAGGAGGATCTATGCTATTAAGGGTTAATTGAGCTCATATTTACCCCTTTGAGTCCTAGAAGTAGATTTTAAACTGAATAAAATCCGTCTGCTGATAACCAGGATATGATGACAACGACGGCATTGTGCTGTAGGGGTTAACTTTAAACAAAGTAAATCATGTATTATACTCCAGTAATTATCTTAACCCTATTTGGTTCGAGGGTGGTCTTTTGGAACTCCCATTCGTTTGGAGATTCTAAGACGTTTCACCCCATTAGTTTGGCGATAATAAGACGCTGCACCCGATTCAAGTATGCACATTTTTGGAGGGTGCACAATGGTGAATTAGAAGATCCGTTAATTAGAATGTTAAACAGTTAATTGTTATTTAGAAGAAATCGACCGTCAGCCGGAAAATTTTGCGCTTGTAAATGTAAAATGAGAATCTTATGCTGGGTATCCCAAATGGGCCTGGGTCTCTGGGTATTTCTCCTGATTTTGTGTTTTGTTTTGTTTTGTTTTTCCGATGTGTTGTGATGTCCCTGTTCGGGCTCTGTCTTGAGTCTGCCACCCTCAAAAAAAAAAAAAAAAAAAAAAAAAAAAAAAAAAAAACTGGGGTAAGTGCCCGAGTATATAGATACATACATATGTACACAATATAAACAACATACTGTAGCTTGAAGCGGGTTTTAGTGGGAATTTTCATTTTAGCCTGAAGGAAGTCTGGGAAGGCACTTTTGTTAGCCTAGGGGACAAACTAAAACACAATGTTAAAAAATGGCGAAAACATTCAAAATCCTCAATACGAATTCTAATATCCCCCAAGACGTCGGACCAGATGGAGTTAATGCTGCTCTGAGCTATTCTCTCATAATATATAACTTAGAGAGTCACAAAATATAGATCATATTATTTCCGAGGGGTAATCCAAGAGTACCTGTATAAAGAGGGTACTGTCAACTTAACTATTGGACGCCATTTTGTTTCTACCTTTCACACTTTACCACATAGCATACCATTATTTTGACACTTCATGATTCAGTTTATAGACGTAATGTTACTGTATTAATGCTTCCTTAAATCTAGCAATCCATTATTTTATGTCTATCAAAACACTTAAGTCACTGGGCGCCATATTGTTTCTGACTCCCTGGACCCACTATGTCACCACTCTTATATAAAGGCACTCCTAAGTTATTCAAATACTTACTGGATCTTAACTCTAATCTGGAATCTCTCAACATTTTGCATTTAACTTTTTCCTTCTTAAAAAGTCGAGCTTAAGTATATCGCTCTCCGCTTCTCTCTCTCTCTCTCTCTCTCTCTCTCTCTCTCTCTCTCTCTCTCTCTCTCTCTCTCTCTCTCTCTCTCTCTCTCTCCTCCTCCTTTATCTCTTTTCCTTATCTATCGAATTTTTGTCAAATCTATCTAATATAATCCTCTCTCAATACATATTTAATGTAATTTACTCTCGCTCTCGCTCTCTCTCTCTCTCTCTCTCTCTCTCTCTCTCTCTCTCTCTCTCTCTCTCTCTCTGTCGTATCCATCGAATCTATCTATATATGTCAAATCTTTCTATCTAATCTATTCTCTCTCTCTCTCTCTCTCTCTCTCTCTCTCTCTCTCTCTCTCTCAAGGAGGCTAAACATTAATCTCGAGGAGGCTGGGGTAATAAAGAGGAGAAACAAATATATTTTGGCATAAAATATATGTTCCCATTTTTACTATACTATGAATTTCTCTGTATATTTATTCAGGATCATGTTTGTCTGTTAGTTTGTTTGTTTGTATTTGTTTGTTTGTCTGTTTGCTTGTTTGTCTGTTTTTTGTATGTTTGTCTGTTTGTTTGCTTGTCTGTATTTCTGTTTGTTTGTTTACTTGTTTGTTTGTCTATTTGCTTATTTGTCTGTTTGCTTGTTTGTCTGTTTCTTTGTTTCTTTGTCGGTTTACTTGTTTGTCTGTTTGAATGTGTG
Source organism: Paralithodes platypus (assembly GCA_032716605.1). Lineage (NCBI taxonomy): Eukaryota > Metazoa > Arthropoda > Malacostraca > Decapoda > Lithodidae > Paralithodes > Paralithodes platypus. The sequence goes on along the minus strand of CM064533.1, from coordinate 7,587,485 downwards.
TTTGTGTGAGTTTGTTTGTCTTTTTGTTTGTTTGTTTGTCTGTTAGTTTATCTGTCTGTATTTGTTTGTTTGTTTGTTTATCTGTCTGTCTATTTGTTTGTTTGTTTGTCTGTCTGTGTATGTGTGTCTGTTTGTCTGTTTGTGTGTGTCTGTTTGTTTGTATGTCTGTGTGTATGTCTGTTTGTGTGTATGTCTGTTTGTTTGCTTGCTTGTTTATGTTTGTTTGTTTTTCTGTCTGCTTGCTTGTTTATCTGTTTGATTGTTTGTTTGTGTCTCTGTTTGTTTGCTTGCTTGTTTATGTTTGTTTTTCTGTATGCTTGCTTGTTTATCTGTTTGATTGTTTGTGTCTGTCTGTTTGTTTGCTTGCTTGTTTATCTGTTTGTTTGTTTTTCTGTCTGCTTGCTTGTTTATCTGTTTGTTTTTCTGTATGCTTGCTTGTTTATCTGTTTGATTGTTTGTTTGTGTGTGTCTGTTTGTATGCTTGCTTCTTTATATGCTTGTTTGTTTTTCTGTCTGCTTGCTTGTTTATCTGTTTGATTGTTTGTTTGTGTGTCTGTCTGTTTATTTTCTTGCTTGTTTATCTGTATGTTTATCTGTATGCTTGCTTGTTTATCTGTTTGATTGTTTGTTTGTGTGTCTGTCTGTTTGTTTGTTTTTCTGTATGCTTGCTTGTTTATCTGTTTGTTTGTTTGAGTGTCTGCTTGATTGTTTGATTGTTTGATTGTCTGCATGTGTGTCTGTCTGTTTCGTTATGCAATTGTACCTATCTGGATTGATTTTTGGCTATAATTTGCTTGTCAATATACAGTATATATAGTTTTGTACTTGATGCATAGAAAACTATATTCATCAATTCGTTTCCAGAGATATACCTTCATAGTTAGAAATAGGTTAAGGGGAGGTTTTTAGTTTGTTCCCTAGTCTTCCATCAATCTTAAAATTACACCCCCTAGACTCCCTTTCAAGATAAATGTGTACATTTTTCGGTAGAAAAATTTCCCGGCCAAAGGCCGGTTCCTCTTAAATTACAGGCTCGCTATCGCTCGCCAGGAAAAAATCGACACCTAAATGACAAAATGGGGCTAAAGTTCTTAAAATAATCCAACTAATGGGACGAACGTCTTAAAATTTCAAAAGCAATGGGGCTAAACATGAGGGAGAAAGGGGTCCAGAAAAAAGTCCCTCAAGTGGAAATCTCTCCTTAAGTCTACGAATATTTATGGGTGGACTAGAGACTATGGTATCCGAGTGTACAAAAACGCCACATCACATTTGGCCGCTCAACCCCAAATAGGCCATGGTCCAAAATACTTGGCCAAATTATCCATGGGCCAAAACCACCCTAGGCCATAATAGCCATGGACTAAAATGGCTCTTCAATGTCGACCACTTGCACTACCTAGCGCTGTTTTTTGCCTTGGTCTATTAATTCATTTATTTTTAGTTTCCTCGCTAGACCTCCATCAAGTTTAGGAAAACACCCCCTAGACCTCCCTTCAAGAAAACACCCCCTAGACCTCCCTTCAAGATAATTTTTTACATTTTTTTGGTAGTAAAGCCGAAGGCCTTTTTTTTCTTCTTAAAATGACAAGCTCGCTATCGCTCGCCAGGAAATAAATCGACACCTAAATGGCACGAAAGGTCTTAAAATTGACAACGAAGTGAGGCGAAAGGTGTTAAAATCGCCAAACTAATGGACCGAACGTCTTAAAATCTCAAAACTAATATACTAAACGTGAGGGAGAAAGGGATCCAGAAAAGCGGTCCATCCCCCCTTAATGAATCCGGTACAGATCTAAACTGCCCATCAGCTCAGGCCGCTAGGTATTATTTGATCGTTCAGCTAATACAATTTTTTATTCTGCGTGTATGAAGGGGACTAAAGGCAGGCTACCTGTAACGAGAGTATCCCCCGAAGCCAAACGAGTGACAGAGAGCCAAATTCCAAGGATGTTAGGGTCGAAATGCCTGGATACACGAAATATAAAGAGTCGATGTCCATGATTGAGGGAAAGAGTTCCAGAGGTCACTTGTTGAGTGGATGAAAGACTAAGAAAATTTACTTATTCTTACGTTGGAGAGCTGGACTCAGAAGGAGTAGGACTGTGTTGAAAGGCGGGTGCCTCGCACTTCCCGCAAGGGAGGGGGTATGTACTGAGAGAGCTCTGAGGAACACTTGTAATAGCGATAGAAGAGTGAACTAGATTCAACATTGTGGCGTGTAAAAAGAGATTGTAGGGAACTATATTATGTTTCTTTTCAACTGACGGTTAATTAAAAAGTTCCCATCAAGATTTCTCCAATATTTTGAAAATTCTGTAGTGAAATCTGGTGAAGATTATATAAACTTGGTCTTCATATGATGCAGAGACATAGTAGTCTCATATGGTGAAGATTATATAAACTTGGTCTTCATATGATGCAGAGACATAGTAGTCTCATATGGTGAAGATTATATAAACTTGGTCTTCATATGATGCAGAGACATAGTAGCTGCTAAAGGATTACATTTATCGTCAGCTGAACAGAACCAAAGAATAGTAAGAGGAAGTGAGTTGATGAGGCGAAATACTTTTGACTCTACCCTTTCAAGAAGCTGCTGACAAAATGAACGCATAATATAATTAATTAATGTCACTCCCCCACACTAGAAATCCTATAGTTATAAACTTATAACTAGAGAATCTCTACCCCACACCAAACACCTCCCAATGAAATTAATGAAAACATGTGCTCCTCCCGGGATTCAAACCTGGGATACCACATACAGGTCTTAAACTCTCTAACCATTACACCATCAAGACAGTTAAAGGTTAAGTAGGCTACATGACTACTATTTTATATCCATATATCGAGTACTGGATATCAATCTAATCATGTGCTCACACCCAGCTGCACACTGAATAGCGTAATGCTTGAGGGGAGATTTCCACTTGAGGGATTTTTTTGTTGACTCCTTCCTCCCTCATGTTTAGCCCAATTGCTTTTGATAATATAAACGTTCGCCCCGTTAGTTTGGCGATTTTAAGAACTTTCACTCCCATTTTAAGATCTTTCGTGCCATTCAGGTGTCAATTTTATCCTGGCGAGCGATAGCGAGCCTGTAATTTAAGAGGAAACGGCTTTCGGCCGGGACATTTGTCTACCGAAAAATGTACACATTTATCTTGAAAGGGGCTCAAGGGGTGTAATTTTAAGCTTGATGGAGGTCTAGGGAGCAAACTAAATACCTCCCCTTAAGTGAAAGGAAAGAACAGTTTATGGGGCACAGCTCTCTAAGGACCGACCTCGCTATCAATTGTTCGTGAACCTATAGGAATAATCTAATTCATTAATTTCACTCCCAACACCAAACACCTCTCAATGGAATTTATCAAAGCATGTGCTCCTCCTGGGATTTATCAAAGCATGTGCTCCTCCTGGGATTCGAACTGTTTTTGCTAATTTAGATGACATGTGTTCTGTTAGCACGGAGTACACTTACAGCGGGGAGTGATAAAAGTGATCCCTAGACTGAGAACACAAGTCATATGAAGAGCGTCTAAAAGAGTTAAATCTGTTCAGTTTAACAAAGTGCAGGCTGAGAAGTGACCTAATTCAAGTGTTTACAATTATTAAAGGTATTGACAATATGGATGTCAACAAATATTTCACAATCGATCATTCAAATTACACAAGAGGAAATGGCTGCAAGATAATCTGGCAGCATTTTAACTCCCATGAGGCAAAGCATTTCTTTTTTAACCGAGTAGTAAACCTATGGATTGGACTACCCAGTCATGTCATTCAATGCAGTACTGTTGAAACTTTCAAAATACGCCTAGATAAATATATCGCTCGTAATCCACGATTAACTGTGTTTACAAACGAATAGCAGCACTTTTTACTGAGCTACCGTTATATTTTTCTCACATAGGTTAGGTAGTTTAGTTACAAGCAGCTTCGAAGGGATCAATATATCTGTTGTTGCTTGTTTTCCTTTGTACTCCTTTGAATTCCTTTGTACTTGTTTTGTAACTACATATATGCCTATCTGAGAGAAATAAGGCCGGACTGCCTGGTAGGGAGAGCAAGGCCTGTGCAGTCCTTGTACCTGTGCTACTCTGTGTAACTCTCTTCCCAGTGACTTCCGAAAAATATGTGACTGGAGAATATTACCGTCGCTTAGGGACTATAATGAGGGTGGAAAGAATACGTAAGTGGAGACGATTATAATGAGCAACCCGGGTTTGATACCGGGGCAAAAAAATGAGTAAGGGGGGCGGCAGGGGGGTCGGAGGGGGCTGAGAAATGTGTAGGAGACGGAGGAAGATAAGAGAACATTGACAAATTATGAAGACGCTGAAGATAGAATGGACGAAAATTATTACGATGGTGGAAGATGAGGAATATGGTGATGAAGCTAATGATGATGAGGATGATGTTGATGTTAAGGATGATGCTATTGACGATAATGATTATGAATTAAGATGATAGGATGACGACAGGAGATTAAATTATATATACAAACGATGAACATAAAGCATATACAGAATAGAACAGAAAACGGAGGGAAGAGAGGCGGATGGGGGAGGGGGGTCTGGAGAATTTTTGGGGTGGGAAATTTCAATAGCAACTCCTTAATCAAGCTGACAAAGTGCATGCGCCGATCCATTTTTCAGCGGGGATTTACGACGGTGGGAACGTTGGTGGGCAGGGAAGGGGTGGGGGGGGAGGAGGAGGAGCAGGAGAAAAGGGGGCGGGGATGGAGGGAGGAGGAGGGTGTTGGGAGAGAGGGAGGTGGGAAGGAGGAGGGAGTGTTGGGGGTGGGGAATGAGGAGGAAGGATTGTTGGGATGGAAGGAGGAAGAGAAGCGTGGAAGGGGAGAAGGAGAGGGGAATGTTTGGGGTGGGAAGGAGGAGGATGGAGTTTTAGGGTGGGGAAGGAAGAGGAGAGGGTGTTGGGAGAGAGGGAGGGGAAGGAGGGGGGAGTGTTTTGGGTGGAAAGGAGGAGTAGGAGGGAGTGTTGGGGTGGGGAAGGAAGAGGAGAGGGTGTTGGGGGAGGGGGAAGAGGGGAAGGAGGAGAGAGGAAGGGGAGTGTTTGGGGTGGGAAGGAGGAGGTGGAGGAGAAAGAGAAGGGCAGTAAGATGATTATAAAAGGAGGGGAAGCGAAGATGGCGGGAAAGGAGGAGGAGGAGGAGGAAAGGATAAAAGTTAAGTTTAAGAAACATATGGTGATTTTTATAAAGGAAAGAGAAGGAGGGAAATAATATGATGACAAGGATACAAAAAGATATTAATAAGAAAGGAAGCAACATTTTTGAAGAAAGTGGAGATCTAGAGGATAAAGGTTGTAATGCGAGGAGGAGGAGGAGGAGGAGGAAGAGGAGGAAGAAGAGGAGGAGGAGGAGGAAGAGGAGGGAGGGACGGTAATTATAATAATGAGAGGGACAAGGAAGAGAGGGGACACGTGAACAAGGAGAAGAGACTCAGGCCCTGTTTCGAGGCATATTGCCAGATGTAAAGATCCTTCAGGAGCACCAGCAAACCCTATTAGGTTCCCCACTAACTCTGGCAGCAATCCCACCAGCACTTCAAGTTAAAAAGGAAGAGCTTCAACGTCTCGTGAGTCGCCTGATACACATCGATGCCCACTCAGCTCTGGCCCTGCTCAAGAACTGTTTCTCCATCCCAAAACTCCAATACCTCCTGCGCACATCGATGACTTACACGAACAATGGTGGCCTCCAAGAATTAGACAGCATAATCCGAGAAGCAGTGACCAGCATCACCAACGTGGAATTTAAAGAACGGACCTGGACACAAGCCACCCTTCCTGTCCGCCTCGGGGGCTTGGGCATACAGAGAGCCTCTGATATTGCCTCCCCAGCCTTTATCTCTTCCCTCATCGCGACCAACGACTTTGTAGTGTCCATCCTTTCTTCTCAACCCGGAATGACACTTAATGGGGACGTAACAGCAGCGATTAACACCTGGAAGGGAAGTACAGGAGTAGAGGAGGAGCCTCAGGGTACCTCCAGGAGCAAGCGGAAAGCGTGGGATACCATCTCGGCGAAGAAAACTCAAGAAAATCTCCTAACCAATGCAGACCAGGTTGCAAAAGCACGCCTCCAGGCAGCCGCCCGTTCGGAGAGTGGCTTGTGGTTACACGCCATCCCCATCCCACCTCTTGGAACTCACTTGGATGCTGAAGCGCTCCGGGTTGCCATCGCGCTCAGAGTGGGTGCGGCAGTTTGTCACCCACACACTTGCAGGTGTGGTGGGGGGATGGATGCTCAAGGTCACCATGCCTTGTCATGTAATTACAACGTAGGCCGCCTGCCAAGACACTCTGCACTAAATGATGTAATAAAACGGGCCCTGCAGAGTGCTAACCGTGCATCAATCCTCGAACCACATGGACTTCACAGAGAAGACGGCAAACGGCCAGATGGGATGACCACTTTCCCTTACAAGAATGGCCGGTGCCTCGTGTGGGATGCCACATGTGTTGACACTTTCTCCACAACCAACATCGCCAGAAACGCCGACGAAGCAGGTGAAGCCGCCCGGATAGCGGAAAATAAAAAGCGAGAAAAATATCAAGCCATCGCCAGAAATCATCAGTTCGAGCCCCTGGCATTCGAAACTTCAGGAGTCTTCGGCCCTACCACCCTTAAGATGGTGAATGAAATAGGCCGTAAAATCAGAGAAGTTTCAGGAGAACCCCGGAAAACCCTCTGGCTCAAGCAAAGACTAGGGATGGCTATCCTCCGGGGCAATGCCACCAGTGTCATGAGCTCAGTTCGACTGGACTGGGTCATGCCACTGTGTGAGGCCCGGGCAGGAGTGGTGTATCCGTAGGGTAAAACAACACATAAACTTTATTTGTATGTAACATGTGTGATGCACATAAATATATGTCGGATGGTTGAAAGCCACAGTTGCTCGCGCGTTTGGGGCTAGCAACACGTATTATGAAAAACATGTATCCTCCTTCATTCACTGTCCCCGCCTTCACTCACTCAACCCCACAATTTGCCGGAGGATAACAGGTTTTTCACAATACGTAGACGGAGGTCTTTAAAAAAAAAAAGAGAGGGAAGTTTTAAGGGAGCCCACCTCGCTTATTTTATCTCTCTTTGGCTTGTATCCATTCTGCCCCATTGAACCTACTGTTTTAAGACGTTTACCCCCATCCAGGTGTCAATATTTTCCTGGCGAGCGGTAGCGAGCCAGCATATATATATTTTTGTTTTGACAGCATGCTAAATTTGTAAATTTTTCGATAGAAAAATGTATCCGGCGAAGCCGGATTTCTCCATACAATGCTAGCTCGCTATCGTTCGCCAGGAAGAAATTGACACCTGGATGGAAATTAACGTCTTAAAACAGTTGGCTGAATGGGGCCGAATGGATAAAAGGCAGGGAAAGAGAGAAAGATAAAACAAGCCGGTGACCCCCCTTAAGAGGACGAGGTTGAATAAGAGAAGATTAAGTACGAGGAGGAGGAGGCATACAAAGGAGAACAAACTGCATATGTATAAACTGCATATATATAAACTGCATAATTATATATAAACTGCATATATATAAACTGCATATATATATAAACTGCATATATATAAACTGCATATATATAAACTGCATATATATAAACTGCATATATATAAACTGCATATATATAAACTGCATATATATAAACTGCATATATATAAACTGCATATATATATATAAACTGCATATATATAAACTGCATATATATAAACTGCATATATATGAAGTGCATTTATATATAAACTGCATATATAAAACTGCATAATATAAACTGCATATATATAAACTGCATATATATACTGCATATATATAAACTGCATATATAAACTGCATATATATAAACTGCATATACAGTATATAAACTGCATATGTATAAACTGCATATATATAAACTGCATATATATAAACTGCATATATATAAACTGCATATATATATATAAGCTGCATATATATAAACTGCATATATATAAACTGCATATATATATAAACTGCATATATATAAACTGCATATATATAAACTGCATATATATAACTGCATATATATAAACTGCATATATATAAACTGCATATATATAAACTGCATATATATAAACTGCATATATATAAACTGCATATATATAAACTGCATATATATATAAACTGCATATATATAAACTGCATATATATATATAAACTGCATATATATATATAAACATATATAAACTGCATATATGCATATATAAACTGCATATATAAACTGCATATATATAAACTGCATATATATATAAACTGCATATATATAAACTGCATATATATAAACTGCATATATATATAAACTGCATATATATATATAAACTGCATATATATAAACTGCATATATATAAACTGCATATATATATAAACTGCATATATAAACTGCATATATATAAACTGCATATATATAAACTGCATATATATAAACTGCATATATATAAACTGCATATATATAAACTGCATATATATAAACTGCATAGCCTATATATAAACTGCATATATATAAACTGCATATATATAAACTGCATATATATATATATATAAACTGCATATATATAAACTGCATATATATAAACTGCATATATATAAACTGCATATATATAAACTGCATATATATAAACTGCATATATATATATAAACTGCATATATATAAACCATCTATCTATCTATCTATCTATTGCCTGACGCCGTGATCCCCGAAGGGGTGGCCACGAACGAACCGCCCCCATGCACCTCTGTCCCCAGTCAGTCGACGCCCCTCCCCCCAACCAGCACCGCCTTCGTTCATGTAGTTCCTCACTCCATCCTTCCACCTCATATTCGGTCTACCTCTCCCCCTCTGTCCCTCCACCTCGCTCTCGTACACCCTCTTAGTCATTCTCTCGCTTTCCATACGTTCCATATGGCCGAACCATCTCAAGTTGTTCCTTTTCACACTTTCCAGCACATCTACCTCCACACCAACCTCCTTCTTACTTCCTCATTAGTCTGTCTATCCCTCCATGTAACTCCGCACGCACTCCTTAAGTAATTCATTTCCACTGCTCTCACTCTTGGTCTGAGTCTCTCAACCAACGTCCATGCTTCGCTTCCGTAAGTCAGTGTCGGGATTACCACACTGTCATGCAAGGACTTCTTCACTTCCATACTGACCACCCTATTTCTTGTTACTGCTTTTAGCGTTCCTACAACCCTCTTCCCCTGTTGTACCCTCTCCCGCACCTCTTCATCCATAGTCCCATCTTTACTCAACACACTGCCCAGATACTTAAAAGAGTTGACGATCTCCATAGCCTGACCGTTCAGCTTCACCTCACACTCTGTGACTTCACCCCTTTCGAAGACCATAACCTTGCTCTTCCCGTATTTACCTTCAAATTCCGTTTTTCGCACACTGTTCCAAACTCATTTACCAGACCCTGCAACTCCCATTCATTATCACTCATCAGAACTGTATCATCCGCAAACAGCAGTATAGGTAGCTTCCACTCAATTCCCTCCCTTTTCAGCGATACACCAACATTCACTGCTCTTGATAGTATTTCTTTCATGACTCCATCCATATATACAGTAAACAACCACGGGGACATCACACACCCTGTTTCAAACCAACATTCAGGTCAAAGAACTCGCTCTGCTCACTCTCCACACGTACTGCCGCCTTTGCACCCTCATACATGCTCTTCACTGCTTTCAGCAACTTGCCCTCTACTCCGTATATTCTAAGTACTTTCCACAAACCTTCTCTATCCACTCTGTCATAGGCCTTCTCCAAGTCCATAAAGGCAACATACACCTTTTGTTTCTTCTCCAGATACTTCTCCACAACACAATTCAGGGTAAAAATCTGATCTACACATCCTCTTCCCTTCCTAAAACCTCCCTGCTCGTCGCCTATCCATTTCTCCGTTCTCACTCTCACTCTCTCAATCACTACCCTACTGTATACCTTCCCTACTACGCTTAGAAGACATATTCCTCGGTGGTTACCACACACTCCTCTTTCCCCTTTGCCCTTATATAGGGGGACTATTATGCCAGTCTTCCAGTCATCGGGTGCACTCCCCTTCTCCCATGCTAGTTTGCACATTTTCCATACCCATTCTATCACTATCTCACCACCATACCTCAACATTTCCCCACACACTCCATCTGTTCCTGGTGCTTTCCCCAACTTCACTCTTTTCATGGCTTCCCACACTTCTGACCTCCTGATCCCCACCTCCTCCTCCACTACTTCTCTTCTTCTCCCTCCCATACCATATCCAGCTATGTTTGCTGGCTCTTCATTCCTTTCATTTAGCAACTCACTGAAGTATTCCTCCATCTTTCGACTCTCTCTTGCTTCTCGGCTAGCATTCTCCCATTCTTATCTTTCACACCCTTACTGTTTCCCTTGCTACCTTCCCTAACTTTCTTGACTTCTTTCCAGAACAGTTTCTTACTCTCCCTCCATTTTACACTCAGATTCCTTCCAAATTCCTCATCTACTCTTCTCTTACTTTCCTTCACTACTCTCTTCACCACCCTCTTACTCTCCACGTACCTCGCTCGTTTCTGTCTCTCGGAATCTTCATTCCCTCTACTACCCAACCACACTCTATATGCTTTCTTCTTTTCTTCCACAGCTATTCTACCTCTTCTGTCCACCATGCTGTACCTTTCACTCCCCTCCCTCTTCTCCTCACTCCACACACCTCCTCACATGCTGCACAGATCTCATCCTTAAACACCTTGCTCATCTCCTCCACTTCCTCCATAACTTCCAGGTCGAACCCACCTAGTCGTCTTTCCACTGCTCTCCTGTACTCCTCCCTGACTTCCTCCTCCTGCAACCTCTCCACCCTCCTCACCATTCCACCTCCTCTCGCCTCCCTCCCGCTCTCCTCACCCACTTCTTTTGTATCCTAACCTTAGCTACCACTACATAATGATCAGACAGACCCCCTCCAATACCCCTATACACCCTAGCATCCATCACAGATTTCTTCATTCGTTCATCCACACATACATAATCAATCAATGACTTTCGTTCCACCACTGTCTTATCTTTCATCGTCAACATCCGTTTCCACGTGTACCTGTGGATCATTCTGTGTCGGAAGAAGGTGTTGGCTATCCACAGCCTCCTTCCCACACATACGTCCACAAGTGCACTACCATTCCCATTCACCTCTGATGGTACCCCCCACCCTCCCACCACTCCCTCAACTTTCCTATCACCCACCTTACCATTCATATCCCCAATCAGAAATATTCTTTCGTTCTTGTCAAACTTCTCCAGGCACGCCTCCACATTCATCCAGAACTCCTCTTTCTTTCTTTCAAGTATATCCTCTGTCGGGGCATACACGCATACAATCACCCACGTTTGTATTCCTACTTTCATTCTCACCCACACAATCCTTGAACCCACAGACCCATACTCTCTTACACATTCCTTCCATTTGCTACTTACAAACAAACATGCACCTTCTCTCGCTGTTCCTTCACTCACTCCAGCACACACACCCATTCCACATTCCCATTCTCTCACATCTGAACCTTTCCATTTGGTCTCTGTCATTCCACATACATCCAGCCTGGCATTCACTAACACTTCCAGAACCTCTCTCTCTTTTGTTCCATCATTCATGCCACTAACATTCCACGTAGCCATTCTCAGAATGTCCGAAGGCATGTCCTTAGTCGGTCGTGGTTCGTCAACGTTGGTTCCGTCCGCATCCGAGGCTGTTCGTTCGTTTTTCTTTGCTTAGATATTTTTTCCGGGTAGGGGTCGCAAGCCCACCGACCCAACCTCTTTAGTCGCCTCTTACGACACGCAGAAGGCACGTGGGGCATATTCTATTCCCTAACCCCCAGGGGGTATAAACCATATATATATATAAACTGAATATATATATATAAACTGCATATATATATATAAACTGCATATATATAAACTGCATATATATAAACTGCATATATATATATAAACTGCATATATATAAACTGCATATATATAAACTGCATATATATAAACTGCATATATATATAAACTGCATATATATAAACTGCATATATATAAACTGCATAGCCTATATATAAACTGCATATATATAAACTGCATAGCCTATATATAAATATATAAACTGCATATATATAAACTGCATATATATATATAAACTGCATATATATAAACTGCATATATATATATAAACTGCATATATATAAACTGCATATATATAAACTGCATATATATATATAAACTGCATATATATAAACTGCATATATATATAAACTGCATATATAAACTGCATATATACTGCATATATATTAAAATGCATATATATAAACTGCATATATATAACTGCATATATAAACTGCATATATATATATAACTGCATATATATATATAACTGCATATATATATCTAACTGCATATATATAAACTGCATATGAAAAACTGCATATATATAAACTGCATATCTATAAAACTGCATATAAACTGCATATATATAAACTGCATATATATAAACTGCATATATATAAACTGCATATATATATATATACCAATTAAATACGAATACATAAGTAATAACTAAATACGAATACAAAGGAAGAATGAAACGGGAAGGTAGGATAGGAAGGATAGTTAAGGGAAGATTTCCACTTGAGGGACTTTTTTCTTGACCCCCTTCTCCCTCGTGTCTAGCCCCATTGCTTCTGAGATTTTAAGACGTTTGCCCCATTAGTTTGGTGATTTTAAGAATTACCGCCCCATTGTCAGTTTTAAGACCTTTCGTGCCATTTAGGTGTCGATTTTATCCTGGCGAGCGATAGCGAGCCTGTAATTTAAGGGTAACAGGCTTACGGCAGGGGCATTTTTCGACCGAAAATTTACAAATTTATCTTGAAGGGGTTCGAGGGGGTGAAATTTAAGATTGTGGAGGAGTAGGACACAAACTAAAAACCTCCTCTTAAGTGTATCCTAGGAAGATGGCAGGGTGGTGGTGGAAGAGATTGATGAAGGGTATTACTTGTAGAGCGGCACAAGTTATGGGGATACTTACACTGTACAGACCGCGCGATCCCAGTCAGGTTGTCCGGTCAGAGCTCTGTAGAATCTTCTTTGACTCGTTAGTTTTGGCGATATTAAAATGTTTTACCCCATTATTTTGGGTATTGTGTTAGGTGGTGACAGATTGGGATGTCATCTCTTTCTTGGCGAGCAATAGCGAACCTGCATTATTGGGAGAAACTGATTATTAGGAGAAACTGGCATTTGGGCGTGACATTGGTCTATTGAAAAAGGTACACATTTAGCATTTGAGCTTGAAGGGGAGTTGATCGTTAAGGAAAGGGGGGGGGGGTGAGTTGAAGCACCTAATATTGGCGCATATCATATCTGTCTACCAAATTTCGTGAAAATCGATTCATAACTTTGAGAGCCGCCTACGCTGACGGATGTATGCGGTCTACCGATTGCATCGAAAATTGATGAAACTCGTGGCGCATATCATCAATGCCTACCAAATTGCTTTAACCCGTTGGCTACGGGAGACGTTCCAGAATGCCATGGCAATTTATAGCAATTTACAGGCTTTTAAAACCAGTGGGGCATCAACATCGGTACGTAACTTTTTGAGATATCATGTTTACAAACAAACAGACAAACGGAGGCATAATCATGACTTCCGTCCAACTTCGTTGGGGGAGATAATAAAGGGAAAAGTAGGAAGAAAGGAAATACAGTATAAAGGATAATAAGTGTAGCCTAGAGAGATGGTAAGGTGGTGAAGCAGGGAGGTGATGGAGGGGTATTACTTGTAGAGCTACAGGGAGTTACAAGGATAATAAGTGTAGTCTATAGAGATGGTAATTAAGGTGGTGAAGCAGGGAGGTGATGGAGGGGTATTACTTGTAGCTACAGTTTACAGGGATAATAGTGAGCCTAGAGAATGGTAATTATGGTGAAGCAGGGAGGTGATGGAGGGGTATACTTGTAGAGCTACAGGGAGTTTACAAGGATAATAAGTGTAGTCTATAGAGATGGAATAAGGTGGTGAAGCAGGGAGTGATGGAGTTTACTTGTAGAGCTACAGGGAGTTACAAGGATAATAAGTGTAGTCTATAGAGATGGTAATTAAGGTGGTGAAGCAGGGAGGTGATGGAGGGGTATTACTTGTAGAGCTACAGGGAGTTACAGGGATAATAAGTGTAGTCTATAGAGATGGTAATTAAGGTGGTGAAGCAGGGAGGTGATGGAGGGGTATTACTTGTAGAGCTACAGGGAGTTACAGGGATAATAAGTGTAGCCTAGAGAGATGGTAATTAAGGTGGTGAAGCAGGGAGGTGATGGAGGGGTATTACTTGTAGAGCTACAGGGAGTTACAAGGATAATAAGTGTAGTCTATAGAGATGGTAATATGGTGTGAAGCAGGTGATGGAGGGGTATTACTTGTAGAGCTACAGGGAGTTACAGGGATAATAAGTGTAGCCTAGAGAGATGGTAATTAAGGTGGTGAAGCAGGGAGGTGATGGAGGGGTATTACTTGTAGAGCTACAGGGAGTTACAAGGATAATAAGTGTAGTCTATAGAGATGGTAATTAAGGTGGTGAAGCAGGGAGGTGATGGAGGGGTATTACTTGTAGAGCTACAGGGAGTTACAGGGATAATAAGTGTAGTCTATAGAGATGGTAAGGTGGTGAAGCAGGGAGGTGATGGAGGGGTATTACTTGTAGAGCTACAGGGAGTTACAGGGATAATAAGTGTAGTCTATAGAGATGGTAAGGTGGTGAAGCAGGGAGGTGATGGAGGGGTTTACTTGTAGCTACAGGGAGTTACAGGGATAATAAGTGTAGTCTATAGAGATGGTAAGGTGGTGAAGCAGGGAGGTGATGGAGGGGTATTACTTGTAGAGCTACAGAGATACTAGACTACACAGACCTTGCGATCCCAGTGAGAGGGTCCGGCGTTAATGCAAAAACATATATACATTAGCCGCTTATGAGTTTTGGGATATATGGAAGTTGAATGTTTATCCGAGATATACGGTAAAGGGGAGGTTTTTACTTTGCTCTCTAGAGCTCCATTAAGCTTGAAAAAATACCAAGAATCCCTTTCGAGATAAATGTGTACATTTTTCGGTAGAAAAATGCCGTGGCAGAAGGCCGATTCCTCCAAAATTACAGGCTCGCTACCGTTTGCCAAGAAAATTTGACACCTAAATGGCACGAAAGGTCTTAAATTAAACAAAGAAATAGGGCGAAACGTCTTAAAATAGTCAAACTAATGGGGCCAACGTCTTTAAATGAAAATAAATAATTGGGCACAAGATGAGGGAGAAGGGGGTCCAGAAAAACACCCTTAGACCCTTTCAATCGTATGACGCCAATGTCTGGTTTTATTTAGCTGGAGTACCTCTAGACGATTGTACTCAGTTTAGGAAGGATCTGTAAGAATCACTGGGCTAACACTATCCGATCCTACCTTTTGGGGGTAATGATGATATTTTGTTTCATTATTACTGAGGATTTTGTTGTTTTTGCCATTTTTGTGCAATGCTTTATAGTTTGCCTCTGACTTCCTTCAGATTAGAAAAATATCCCGGCCGAAGGTCGAAAATTTCTAAGTTACAGGCTCGCTATTCCTCGCCCAGAAATAACGGCACCTGAATGGGGTAAAACGTCTTATCTCAAAACTAATGGGATAAAACGTCTTGAATTCTCCAAACAAATGGAGCAAAACAGGGAAGAAACAGGGGAGGTCCAAAAATACCCCCCACGGTTCAAATAGGGTTAACTCTGCAGAAGGGTGAGTTAATTAGCAGCTGATTTATCGATAACCTATGGACTACTAATGACACTAATTCACCTCCCTAGCAGATTAAGGGGGGGTGACCTGCTTTTTGTGTTTTCTGCCCTTTTCTCTCTTTCTCTAGCTTGTATCCATTCGTCCCCATTCAGCCAACTATTTTAAGACGTTTATCCCCATCTAGGTGTCGATTCTTCTGATGAGCGATAGCGAGCCAGCATTATATGAAGAAATCCGGCTTCGCCGGAGAAATTTTTCGATCGAAAAATGTACAAGTTTAGCCTGCTGTCAAACAAAAATAAAAAATATGTTGGCTCGCTACCGCTCACCAGTAAACAATTGACACCTGGATGGGGATAAACGTCTTAAAACAGTAGGCTGAATGGGGCCAAATGGGTACAAGGCTGAGAAAGATAGAAAAGGACAGAACAAAAATAGGTCACCCCCCCTTAAGAGGCTTTATTCTGGAACCCTTCTCCCTCGTGTTTAGCTCCCTTTTTAAAGACGTTCGCCACGCTACTTTTTATTTAATTGTTATACCTTTCACATGTTTTTTTTTCCATTTTAAGACCTTTCTGTCATTTAGGTGTCGATTTTTATCTTGGCCAGCAATAGCAAGCCTGCATTTTAACCCTTTCACGCACATGACGCGATTTTGAGCCTATTGGGGATACTTTAAAGCCTTTGTTACTATCAGGGGTATTTAGAAACCTTTAGTTTAGTTACTTCAACCTCTGCAGTTGTCTTTGAGTTAGCTGTGGGCAGAAAACTAATTTTGGAGAGGTAATTATATGAGTGAGAGAACTCTATTTCTTATTGCTAATCTGGCAACCTCTGCGTCATAAATGCGTGAAAGGGTTAAGAGGATCCAGCATTTTTGTTAACCCCTACTGTACCGTAGGATACAGTAATAAAAGCCCTCCCCCCCCCCCAGTCCCAAGCAATGTGGCCAAAATGGCAAGATAGAACAACCTTCCACCTAAGAGATGAAGGAAGACTGGCTGCCCCAGCCTTCAGAGGGCCTTATATAAGCTGAGAAGTGTTGTCATATCAAGAGCAGTGCTCAATCATTGTGGTACCAGGTACAGCCTGATACAGGCAGTTACAAGGAAAGTACAATACTGACGGCAACTAGCCGTAGTTGGGACTGGGGAGTGACTTATCTACTGACGGCTAGTAGCCGTCGCTGGGATTGGACCAGTGACGTCCTTTTCTGTTTATTGTTGCAACTATTAGACGATTATAGTCAGATTAGGAAGGACCTCTAGCAATAATAAGGCTTCAAACTATCTCAACCATCCGTTTCGACTACCACAGTTCCTTCCTAAGCTGCACAATATCGTCTAAATAAAGCTAGAATAAAAGATAACACACGTCGCTGGTACTCAAAGGGTTAAACAACGCTATATTGGATAAGGGTAAAAAGGATGAGTGAACGAGACTATATCAATTGGAAAATGGCAACAAGATAATGAATAAGAAGACTATGTCAATTGTAGTGGAGTAAAGGCGGTGTCACACGAGCTATTTTTCCGTCAATTTTTACGGGCAATTGTTGTCTGGCAGCTTCAAAATACAAGTTCCATAAGAATTAAACTACCTAACATACTCTAACTTCGATCTAGTTTCCGATTCCAGTGAAAAAATGTCCCTAAATATCACCAGAAAAAACTTGCTCAAGGAAAATTGACGGAAAAAGCGCTCGTGTGACACTGGCTTAACAGGAAAGAGCGATATTGAAGACAATATATTATAGTTAAGAGAAAGAGAGAAATGAAAAATACAAAAGGAAACGGGAACATTAGTGTTATGAACCAGTTATAGCAGAGAATAAAAGGGGAGAGAGCCGGCGAAGTGGCAGGATCCCAGAAAATACTGAGAGAGAGAGAGAGAGAGAGAGAGAGAGAGAAATTATGATGGGGAAAGTAGGGGCAGGCGAAAAAAGATTGAGAGATGTAGGACACCTCACGGGAAATAAATACTGACAGACAGACAGAAAGAGAGAGAGAGAGAGAGAGAGAGAGAGAGAGAGAGAGAGATAAAACAGAAACAGGAAGACTCAGGAGAAAGGCGAGAGCAAGCGAGTCAAGCCAGGCGAGAGCGGGCCAGATTACCCAAGAATAACAAATCCCGGCCACCAGGAAGGGAAAGCGAAGAAAATGGGAAGAGGCGAGTCAGAGGGGAAACTACACCAATTTTCCGTAACCCTTTCACTTCTTATGTTTTCATTTTGGTATGTTCTTCTTCTTCTCCATAGTCCTACTAATAGAAACTTCATTCGTATTTTTATAAATCTAATTCCGTGTTCAACTGTTCATGTAACATTGAACAGTATTTTTATTATAGTACATTTCTCTGACAGTATTGGGGCCTACGGTATGGAATGCCCTGCCCAACCTAGTCAAAGACTCAAATAACCTGCCAGTAGTCAAGGGCAGACGAAAGAGGCATATTTAGAAGATGATGTAGAGTGAGAAATTGATCCCGTTTTATATATTTTTAATCAATTTTAGGTAGGAACTATTTCTTTGTACATTCTTACCGACACTGTTTAAGTAAGATTATGATGCATTATGTATTATGTATTTTGTTTAAGATGATTTTATTGTATAACCAGTCATTGTTATTAGTGGAAATAACATAATCTGAATCTTAATCCCTACCAAGCAGGGCGCGCCTGTTGCTGCCTGAGTGTGGTTGTCTTTATCAACACCACTACCTTCACCACTATCACCCACTGTCACATAATGTTGACTCACTATCAGTAATCGGCTCTAACATAGGCCTTCCATCAGCAGAGTCAATAGGCTGAAAATATCGCGTAGAACTCCCAACTCCCATGTGTGCTTGTTTGTCATGTTGTCACGTATGTCAGCAGGCCAATTGTTTACTATAGTAGCGTGGATAAAAAACACCATCTGAGGAGGAGCACTTTATTGACTATGTTTCACAGACAGCTTCTTCAGGTCCTAGCTTCATCGATCATACTATAGGTAGCGCCAGCGAACTTGATAATAATCTTGGCCCCTTAACTTCTTCTAACTGAAAATGAATGAAAGCAATCGGGCTGACGTTTCTATCATTTGGAAAGAGTCCACCAAGAAATAGGCATGGATATATACAGCCACTTTGCTCTAGGCACTCTTGAGTTACCCCCCCCCCCCCCACCTGGCTATAGACCCTCAGTCTGGGATCACAGTGTTACTACATAGGCCTCTACTCCAATAATCTGCTCTAGACATGCTTGGGGCCTTTATATTAAACCATGGTATGGGCTTTCCCTACGACCTTTCCGACCAGCTTGACCCTTATCCAGATAAACGATAAGGGTCAATCTGGTCGGGAAAGGTCCGAGGGAAAGCTCCTACCATGGTTTAATAAAATGGCCCTTGAGGTATTATCCATACATGTAGCAGCAACCACCACACCAACCCCGCGAACCCAGTTGTGTGCCAGAATGTACACAAGGGGCGTGAACAATTACAAGGATAAATTATATCAACCAGAATATAAGCGTGCATCAAGGACACTTCGTTTCTCTCTGGGTACCATATGAAGATATATAGGTAGCGTCAACGAACTTGACAATTATATCGATCCCTGACCTCTTCGTACTCAAAAGAACCTTGAGCAATTTTTTTTTTTTTTTTTTTTTCTATGTGATTGAGGGAGGCAAAAGGCATAACTGCCTATAGCGAGTGCCTCCCCCATAGTTGAAAGAGTGACAGGGCCAAAATCAAGGGACGTTCGAGCCAAAATGCCTGGGCACACGGAGTTTGAAGCAATTTAAGTCATAGGAAGAGGGAAAGACTGATTCTGGGAGAGAGTTCCAGAGCTCAGCTGTTGAGTAGAAGAAAGTTTGAGAGTAACGTTTCACTCTTGGGTTGGAGAGTTGCACAGAGTAGGGGTGGGATTGAGTTGCAAGACGGGTACCACGTGCCCTACGTAAAGGAGGTGGTATGCACTGGGATAGCTCTGAGGAACACTGATTCTTATAGTAGCGATAGATAGAATAGCGAGAGAGATGCAACATTGCGGCGGAGAGAGAGAGATTGCAGAGAGTTGGTGAGTGGACGGGAGTTAATGATACGAAAGGCCTTCCTTTCAACTTTGTCTAGGAGAGCAGTGTGAGAGGAACCTCCCCACACATGTGAACAATGCTCAATATAAGGGCGCACTATGCCCCTGTACAGAGCAAGAAGCTGTGCAGGGGAAAAGAACCCCCTAAGGCGGTTGAGCACACCCAGCTTCTGGGAGGCTGCCTTAGCAGACTGGTAATATGGTCGTTCCAAATGAGAGCAGAAGAAAAAGAGACACCAAGAATATTGAGAGAAGATGAAGGGTTGATTTTTGTAGTGTTGAAGAATAAGGGATAGTCCGCTGGGAGATCCTGTCCACACCTATTTCCTGGTAGACTCTTCCCAAATGATAGAAATGTCAGCCCGATTGCTTTCATTAATTTTGAGTTATAAGAGGTTAAGGGGTCCAGATTATTGTCAAGTTCGTTGGCGCTACCTACAGCCAAGTCCACACGATTTCTTAAGATTATTAAGACATATTGTTAGACAAACTGGCAAACATCGAGGATCACTTAAAATCCGTGTGCAAATTGGCGTTGTACGAGTAAGATAAATATAATCGTCTGATTCATATAGAATACTAGTACATTCAAGATTATTGTTTATAAGTTTAGTTGACTGAATGTTTGAAGACAGTATTACACACGAGAGAGAGAGAGAGAGAGAGTGAGAGTGGGTGGGGAGTGAGGTGAGACAGACACACACACACGTCACAGAAACACAAACACACAGGTTGAGAGAGAGAGAGAGAGTAGCCTAGAAGCCTGGGTAACAGTACTGTATACATCTCATTACTAGACCGTTTTGTGGTTACTGGTTACCGCTAGTTCCCAGGCATCTAGTACTGTTACTACCACTACACTACCGCATCTACCACTATACTACCACCACAACTACCAGAACCATACCGAATCTACCACTACATTACCAGACCTCCCACTCATCTACAGTACTACTTTTTTTTTTTTTTTTTTTTTTTATTTTTTTATTAACCACTCAGTCTGTGCATCCCCTCTTTGGACCCTAGACTAGGTCAGAATAGTCATCAAAGCGCCTGACTTCGTTGTCATTCAGCTACTTCCTATTCCGGGGTAAGCACTCAGACTCATCATCGTGGATTACTACTACTACATTGATTTTTATTTAATATTTTTCATACATTTCATGTTGTTGTTGTTGTTGTTCCCCAAGCTGCCTGGCCGAACAGCCCCAAGGCCCCGAGCAAGGCCCAAGGCCATAACCGAGCGCCCCCACAGAACCCTCCCTGCCGACCACAATAAAGCCTGGGTAAACCGAAGCCACTCCATGGCGGGGAGTGAGATGCGGAAACGCCCGGGAACCAAAGACCCACCCAGGGCCCTGTGCCCCTCAGCAATTATGAGAGAAAGTTGAGGGCAAAGGAAAATGTGACGCTTTGGCTTCCAATCTTGGTAGATTGGAGGTCAATCCACGGAAGAGACGCCGTCACTTGAGATCTAGAAAATATATAAGTAAAAGGAACAGTCAGAGTAAGCTATGGGTATGGCAGAGATCGCTCAGTTCTCACTCTGATAGACCAGCCCATCACCACATGACTAGAACCCAATCCTCTCAGCATCAGCTAGGAAAGGCCCTAGAAAGCCGCCTTTGGCGGCGGGATAGCTCCCCTATTTCAACCCCTTTCGGGGTTGGGCACCCGCCCTACATTTAATGTTACTACTACTACCATCACCACCTCCACCATCACCACCACCACCACCACTACCTTATATTTAATATTGTACACATACTAAATTTCACAAGCATCAGATACTACTATTCTACACCATGCAACTTCAATCCAGTCTCCTTCCTATGCGACCCTCTGCCACTGCTGCCTCGTAGTCTACTTCTGCCACCGTCACTGGTCGTGGTGCAGACCTTCTTGTTCCCCGCAGGCATAGTAGTGCTGATCTGAGCAATGAGAAAGATAGACGGCATCTCATCCAGGCTACGACGTGGCTCCTAGGCTGTTGCTTCTTCTCTGCGATGATCTCTGCTAGCCTTGAACTGGGCCCTGGATCCCATCCCTCCTGATGTGGTGAAGACTAGTGGGGTAAAGCTGCCATGTTCGACTAGTAAGATCCTTTCTCCATATGTCCTGACCTTCTCTCGTTCGTTCCTCTTGTGTGCAGCCTCCAGAGACAGCTCGCTGTAGCTGTGGGCCATTGGGTCAAATACTCTTTATGTCAAAGAACGCTCGCTGTGCATTTGTCCAAAAGCCTCTTGCACTAACGTCCAATCTTGCTTCAGTGGATGTGTTGGCCGTCCTGTGCTGCATGGTCTCTCCACCCAAGGGAATGAGTGATGGTTCGCTCACCACATCTCTACACACCTCCCTGAGCATGTTCGCTGTTATATCTCTTACTTCATCGTGCCTGATGCTGATGAATCCTCCTTTCTTACATATCATGGTGTGGTCTGTATCGTTGATGGTTCCACAAACGCATCCACAAACCATAACTACCAGAAACTACCAGATCTACCAATTAACTACCATTACACTACCACACCTACCAGACCACTACCTACCAGTCATCTACTTCTGAACTATCATAACTACCAATGCACTACCACATCTACCACCACAACTACGAGGCAACTACCACAATTACCAATATACTACTGCGTCTTTCACTACGCTACCACTAAACTACCACATCTGAAAGTCAACTACCACTACACTACCACACCTACCACTCATATAGCTCTGAATGACCAACTATCACTACACTACTACAACTACCACCACATCTTCCAGTCAGCTACTATACCTACCACTGACACTGCTTTACTACCATACCCACCAGTCAACTATCACACATACTACTCAACCAAATACATTTACTACCACACAGCTACCACACACGTTTGGTTGTTTTGGTTGTTCCATATATAAACCTAGATTATGAGTTCTGCAATATTAGAGAGGAACGCATATTGGAATTCGAAGGCCCCAATACTGTATGTCACTGGTCGCTGCAATCCTTAAGGGGAGGTGGGCCGTTTTTCTGGTCCCCCTTCTAACTCATGTTTAGCCCCATTAGTTTTCCGATTTTATGATATTTGCTCCATTAGTTTGGCGATTTTGAGACCTTTCGCCCCATTTCGTGCTCTTTAGGTGTCGATTTTTTTCCTGGCGAACGATAGTGTTCCTGTAATGTTGGAATAACCGGCCTTTGGCCGGGACAGTTTTCTAACGAAATATGTACAAATTAATCTAGAAAGGGGATCTAATGGATTTTTTAAAAGTTTGAATTAGGTCTAGGGAGGAAACTAGAAAAACAATAAATCTATGAAAACAATCGACCAAAAAGTGAACCATCCCCCCTTAACCCCTTCTGCACCGGCGCTGTGTTTTAAAATGATATGCTAGCTATAGTTAGATATGCTATGATATGCTAGCTATAGTTAGAGAACTTTGTGCAGTTTAAGAAGGATCTGTGGTAGCAAAAAAGGTTAAGTGAGATAGTTCGAAGCCTGTTAATTGCTGGAGACCCTTTTGAAACTGAATAAAATCGTCTAACAGTAGCCATAGTATAGTTAAAAAGACGTCGCCAGTACAAAAGGAGATAGGCATTCCAATTGACCACTTGCGAGTTTCAGGCTATAAGGAAGTTGGAGCTGTAGACATCGATATTTACCAGAATTACTAGCTCAAATATGGTTGTAGTGCATTTATAGATATATATATATAACCCAATTCAACATACTACCTATCCATCACTAACCTTCATTGATATTAAATTATCGTTTATATTTGATATTCACGGCTCCAACTTCCTTATAGAACGAAACTCGCAAGTGGTCATTGTGAACCAAACATGTAACTATATCCTCCAAACTACTTCCATCAGCTCCAGTTGTCAGTTTCAGGGGGAGGATTTGTGTTTTACTGAATCCCCTTCTCCTTCATGTTTAGTTCCATTTAGTTCCATTTAGTTCCGTTTAGTTCCATTTAGTTCCGTTTAGTTCCATTTAGTTCCGTTTAGTTCCATTTAGTTCCGTTTAGTTCCATTTAGTTCCATTTAGTTCCATTTAGTTCCGTTTAGTTCCATTTAGTTCCGTTTAGTTCCATTTAGTTCCGTTTAGTTCCGTTTAGTTCCATTTAGTTCCATTTAGTTCCATTTAGTTCCATTTAGTTCCGTTTAGTTCCATTTAGTTCCATTTAGTTCCATTTAGTTCATGTTTAGTTCCATTTAGTTCCATTTAGTTCCATTTAGTTCCGTTTAGTTCCGTTTAGTTCCATTTAGTTCCATTTAGTTCCATTTAGTTCCATTTAGTTCCGTTTAGTTCCATTTAGTTCCATTTAGTTCATGTTTAGTTCCATTTAGTTCCATTTAGTTCCGTTTAGTTCCGTTTAGTTCCATTTAGTTCCATTTAGTTCATGTTTAGTTCCATTAGTTTTCAATTTATAAGATAATCGCCCATTTTGTTGTCAATGTTAAGACATTGCATGTCATTTAGGTGTAAAAATGTTCCTGGCGAGCGATAGCGAGCAAGTTATTTAGAAGGAACCGGCCTTCGGTCAGAACATTTTTCTACCGAAAAATGTACACTCGGTCCAAAAAGTATCTGTACCCCTACCCTGATAATCTGGTGTGTACAGCTTGGTAGGATTTGCATATCTACCTGTAGCTATATCCATCTAAACTACTATCTACTTATACTACCTAAGACCTACTACCTACGACCTACAACCTATACTACCAAGCTGTACACACCAGATTATCAGGGTAGGGGTGCAGATACTTTGTTGACGGAGTGTACACATTTATCTCGAGTTTTTTTTGGGGGGATGTGTTCTTAAGCTTGATAAAGGTCTATGGAGCAAACTAAAACAAATATATATACCTGTAATATATATACCTGTAATATACCTGTAATATATACACCTGTAATATATACCTGTAATATATACCTGTAATATATACCTGTAATATATACCTGTAATATATACCTGTAATATATACCTGTAATATATACCTGTAATATATACCTGTTCCATATAATATACCTGTTATATACCTGTTCCATATATTATACCTGTTATATATATACCTGTACCATATATATATACCTGTACCATATATACTGTAATATATATACTGTAATATATATACCTGTAATATATATACCTGTAATATATACCTGTATATATTACCTGTAATATATATACCTTAATATATATACCTGTAATATATACCTGTAATATATATACCTGTAATTTATACCGTAATATATATACCTGTAATATATATACCTGTAATATATATACCTGTAATATATACCTGTAATATAATATATATACTTGTAATATACCTGTAATATATACCTGTAATATATATATACCTGTAATATATATACCTGTAATATATATACCTGTAATATATATACCTGTAATATATATACCTGTAATATATATACCTGTAATATATATATATACCTGTAATATATATACCTGTAATAATACAAAATTTATAAATGAACTAGATAACGTCCCCTTCAGATCCCTGGCATATTGGTTTGGGTCTATATATATATATATATATTCAGAAAAGCAGGAATGGATTGCTTTGAAGACCAGCGAGCCAATCCATGTTTTACCACTGGAGCTATTATCCTGTCATAGGGAGCCTCATATTGATGGACTCCTGATCTCGTTGTCATGTTGGGATCACTTGCTTGTTGGTTTCGCGTGTATTTATATTGTTAAGGGGAGGTTTTTAGTGTGTTTCCTAGACTTCCATCAAGCTTGAAATTACACCCCCTTGACCCCCTTTCAAGATAAATTTGTACATTTTTCGGTAGAAAAATGTCCCGGCTGAATGCCGGTTCCTCTTAAATTACAGGCTCGCTATCGCTCGCCAGGATAAAATCGACACCTAAATGGCACAAAAGGTCTTAAAATTGACAGAAATGGGTTGAAAGTTCTTAAAATCGTCA
Source organism: Paralithodes platypus (assembly GCA_032716605.1). NCBI lineage: Eukaryota > Metazoa > Arthropoda > Malacostraca > Decapoda > Lithodidae > Paralithodes > Paralithodes platypus. Next base: position 7,561,599 of record CM064533.1, on the reverse strand, counting down.
AAATAATGGGGCAAACGTCTTAAAATTAGAAAAACAATGGGGCTAAACATGAGGGAGAGAGGAGTCAAGAAAACAATCCCTCAAGTGGAAATCTCCCCTTAAGGGGAGATGGACGTTTGTATTCGCTTATTTATTTGATCTTGTTATTATTCGTTTAGTTTCGTCCCTAGACCTCCATCAAGCTTAAATAAACACCTCCCAAGATCGACATCAAAATAAATGTGTAAATTTTTCGATAGACACATGTGCCAGGTGGCCAATCTCGCCTTGTTACTATTCATATCACTACACTTAACAACCACACCACACTTCTTTCCAACACACCTACATTACCTCTAACCCACCTTGATTGTGGCTATCTATCACTCGTTCAACCTTGGGAGGAACACTTGTTACATGCGGCTTTGCCTTTTGTCGCCTTCATTCACATTAACAAAAAATCTATCTATCTATCTTTATCATTCTATCTCCATCTATCTATCTATCTATCTATCTACGTGATCTCTAGGCCCCACAAATGGGTGTCCCGGCCACAATAGCCTAGGCTGGGGACATCTCAGCAGGGAGGCCCAGGTAGGCTCATTATTATCCTGCATACCTGTCCACCCGCTCACAAACCTATTCGCACAAATTGAAATGGCTTTGGTATTTATCGCTGCCGGGAACCGACGAGATGGCTATTACCGCTCGGTTCACTCCTGTTGATGGGGTTGTTGTTGTTCTTTTTCTTCTGCTTGTTGGGGAAGGAGTTGCCAGGTGGGAGAGACACTAGGATGGTGAAGGGTTTGGAACGTTTGGCTGATTGTTAGGATAATGTTAAGTTAGTTTAAGTTACGTTCAAGAGAAGGATAAGATAAGTTCAATGTTTGGTCAAATTAGGATGAGTAAAAACTAGGGTAGAATATATTTTTGTAAGTTAGGTAAGAAAGATGTCGGAGACCCAACTCTGAATGTGAGGATGAAATAAATGTGAGCGAAAACCCTTGTGAGCGAGAAGACCGTCAACTCGGCAGGGAAGCCGGCCCTGACAAAGGCCTTCCTCGTCAATTTCTCCAGGTTTATGGTCATTTCGCTCACACAACATTTTTCCTTAGATTTGGCTTCCCCACATCCAAGATCAATATGGCAGATCTAACTTAAGAGGTGGTTTTCAGGACCACCTTCTCCCTTATTTTTAATATAATTAGTTTTTGAGATATTTAGAGATTCGCCCCATTAGTTTGGCGAATTGAAGAGCTCTCGTTACATTTCTTTGTCAATTTTAAGGCTGTTTGTGCCTTTTAGGTGTCGATTTTATCCTGACGAGCGATAGCAAGCCTATAATTTTAGAGGAACAGGCGTTCGGCCGAAATCTTTTTCTACCGAAACATATTCAAATATAATTATCTCGAAGTGTCGTGTGTGTGTGTGTGTGTGTGTGTGTGTGTGTGTGTGTGTGTGTGTGTGTGTGTGTGTGTGTGTGTGTGTGTGTGTGTGTGTGTGTGTGTGTGTGTGTGTGTGTGTGTACATACATACATACATAACATTTTAAGACTGAGTGTTCCACACATAAGTGCAGTTTCAGTCTCTTGTCCTAATGGCGGCGTTCCAGGCAACCCTGTTAAGGGCTGCTTCACTTGTCAAGTTCTTGGATTTGAGATCGGCGCGTATAGTCCGATCCCAGGTCTTCCTCGGTCCACCCCTTGGTGCAGCTCCCTCCACAATCACAGACCTGCATTTTGTCACCCAATTTTGTTCATCCATTCTCTCCACATGTCCATACCATCCCAGTCTACTTGTACGCATCACCTCGCTAATACTCTTTATACCTAAACGTCTCCTCAGCTCAACATTTGTTATTCTATCCTGTAGCCTGGCCCCACACATCCATCTCACCATTCTCATCTCATTACGCTCCATTCTGTTGACATCCTCTACTTTAACGGCCCATGTTTCTGAGGCATACGTCATTGCACTTCTAACACATGAGGCATACACCTTTCCCTTCAGGGGGAGAGGCATTCTTTTCATGGTCAGGATTGGCATCAATTCTCTGAACTTCCCCCAGCCACACCTAATTCTAGCAACAGTGGCAGCCTCGGCCCCACCACCGGCAGAGATGGTATCTCCTAGGTAACAAAACTTGTTCACCAGCTCCAAAGACTCATTTCCAAAATTCACAGCCACAGGATCATCACTTAACACAAGCTCGCCTTTGCACACTACGCACTCAAATTTCTCTATTTCTGACTTATCCTTCGGCAGGGGCCCCCTTTATTCTACTACAGCGCTTACTCCCATGGTGTACCCAACATCGACAGATGCTACATTGAATTGAGTTAACGCCCAGTCCCTTTCCACACACTGCACATGGGTATGCACCGCTCTTTTCCACATTGCCTCGTCTCAAACTACAATGCATAACCTTGGTTTTGTTAATATTGACTCTTAAACCCTTGCTCGCCATGCCCTCTCTCCACTTTCTGAATTTGGCCTCAGCATCCTGCATACTGTCAGCTATTAGGACTAAATCGTCTGCATAAAAAAGTTCCAACGGGAGTCCGCCTCTAAAAACTCTAGACAGCGCCTCCAAGACCATAATAAAGAGGAGGGGGCTTAACACTGAACCCTGATGGACTCCAACACGGACTGCGAATTCATCACTCAGTACACCTTTCACCCTCACCGAACTTCGCGAATCCTCATACATCTTCATTATCACACGCACCAGCCACTCTTCCACACCAAGTTTCCTCATAGCCCACTGTACAACATCTCTAGGTACCTATCAAAGGCCTTCTCCAGGTCCACAAACACAAAGTAAAGATCCCTGCCTTTTAGTAGGTATCTTTCCTGCATCTGCCTGACTATGAAGATAGCATCGGTTGTACCACGTCCTGGCATAAAACCAAACTGCATATCATCAATAGAGATGCTTTGCCTGATCAAACCCTCAAGGACTCTCTCACAGACCTTCATGATTTGTCAAGCATTTTCAGGCCCCTATAATTTCCTCTATCTAGCGCATCCCCTTTTCCTTTGTATATATTTACTATTACACTTTTGAGCCAATCCTCTGGGATTTTCTCATCTTTAATAATGGTGTTTATCAACTCAGTGATTAAGTTTACACCAATCTCCCCTGAGGCTTTTATCATCTCAGCGACAATGTCGGAGCAACCTGGAGCTTTACCGTCCTTCATTTTATTGATTGCGTCGCTCACTACAGCTGGTGCTATCAAAGGAGGGGGCCCAGATATTGGTTTTTCGATACTAAGCTGTTCCTTATCCCATTCAAACTCTACATTTAGCAATCGTTCATAGTGTACCTTCCATGCTTCTCTGATTTCATTTTCTGCATACACAATCTTCCCATTATCATCTCTAACACACTGTTCACCTATAATATCCCTACTGTCATTTTTAACTCGCCTAGCTAGGTTGAAGATCCCATTGGGATTGTCAGTGTTACACACTTGTTCGAGGACCAGGTCCTTAATGCGATTTTTAGCATTGTAAATAACTCTTTTGGCAGTTCGTTTAGCTGCCTGGTATTCCTCCCTGCTGCCTCCTTTCTTCCATGCTTTGAAGCATCTCCTTTTCTCTTTCACAGCATGTTCTACCTCATCGTTCCACCACCAAGAGGTCTTATTCCTGGGGTGACCCTTTGTTTTCCCACAGACTTTGTCAGTGACAGCGATAAGGCTATGCTTAAGAAAGTTCCATTGGCTATTTACATCGTTAGGCCTAGCTTCCTTATTTCTATTCATTTCCTCCAGTTCATTATGAAACCTATCCCTAACTTCCTTGTCCTTCAGCAGCCACACTTTCCTTTTGGGTATGTAAACCTTCTTGCGCTTAGGATCTCTGTATAAGCTCATGTCGCACACAAGTAGCTTATGCTGGGGGATACATTCTTCGCTCGGGATGACCTTTACATCTCGAACTAGTTTTCCAGTCTTTCCTGTTAACCAAGAAGTAATCTATCTGGCTACTGGAGACCCCAGAGTTATATGTGATCAGGTGGCTCTGTCTTTTCTTGAACTTTGTGTTACACACAACCATGTTGAGTGCAACGCAGGACTCCAATATATATTCGCCTTCTAGATTTCTCCTTCCGTAACCAATTCCTCATGTACCCCCTCGTATCCATCTGCAGATGCTCCCACGTGACCATTGAGGTCCCCCCCCACGATAGTTATTTCGTTCTCCGAGAGGCCTGAAATGACACTGACGGTGTCATTCCAGAAGTCCTCTTTTATCTCTTTCTGTAAACCAGCCTGTGGGGCATATGCAGATATCACATTCAGAATTCTTTCACCAACTTTCAACTTCAAAACAATCAGCCTTTCACTAACTCTCGTAATCTGAAGCACACTTTCCGCCAGCTCTTCAGCCACCAGAACACCCACTCCTCCTTTCGCTTTATCAGTCTCCACACCCATCCAGTATATCCTATATCTTTTCCTCCTTCCGACAATCCACTGTACCCCATGCCTCTTCCAGAGTGTTTCCTGGGTACAGCAGATGTCCACTCGCCTCCTCTCACACATCTCAACCACTTCATTCGCACGCAGATTCAAACTACCAACATTCACACTAGCAAGTCTGAGTTTGTGGGGGGCATTTGTCATTGTCCTGTGCGGTTTTGGTTCATCGGACTTACGTTTATTTTCTTTGATTTTAGTCATAGTTAGGTAGGTTTGGCTGGCAGATGAGCATCACCCCCCCCCAGAACTCCGGCTCCAGTCTACTCCGGGACCATTCCCAGCACCATCCCCCAAGTGATTACAAGGGGGTAGGATCCAGTGGCCTCGGTACGCCCCACCAGAACCAGCCGCAGGGACGCACCCCGTGCGCGTACACGGCACTACGACTGGCCTGATATTTTTCGCCAAATGACAGGGCAGCCTCCTGGAGCGCTACCACCAGTGTGTGTGTGTGTGTGTGTGTGTGTGTGTGTGTGTGTGTGTGTGTGTGTGTGTGTGTGTGTGTGTGTGTGTGTGTGTGTGTGTGTGTGTGTGTGTGTGTGTGTGTGTGTGTGTGTTATCATGATGTAGGTCTAGGTTGCAAACTTAAATAAAATAATAAATAAATGCGAGCTCCTGGTTATATTGAACTTTGATATTCTATAGTAGCGAAACCTGGGCCTTAAAGGAGAGATATAATGTTCATAGACTTGAGTATATCGATATGCAATTCCTAGTGGGAAGGTGTGGTGGATTGGTCTTGCTACTGGAATTATAATCTTAAGGCCCCGGGTTCAAATCCCGGTGTCAATGGGAAGATATTATTGGGATGGAATTTGTGGTGTTCTTAATTTCAGTACATCACCACAAAGCCCACTGGCACGTCATAGAAATACCCTCGCTGTTTCCAATAAATATGCGTTGTAAGAATATTCCCATATTTAAAATACTGTATGCCATGGGGGAAGTGTCTGTAGGTAACGCCAACGAACTTGACAATTATCTCGATCCCTGACCTCTTTGTAACTCAAAAGGACCTTGAACAAACTGGCTGTAAATTTCCACATCTATTTACTGGTGGACTCTTCCCAAATGATAGAAATGTCAGCTCGATTGCTTTCATTCATTTTGAGTTATAAGAAGTTAAGGGGTCAAGATTATTGTCAAGTACGTTGGCGCTACCTATAGTGAGTAAGCAGGTCAATAGGTGGTGTTTGAGAGAGAGAGGTATCTGAGATTGCGAAATGAGACAGCCAGACAGTGGCAATGCAGCTTCAAAAAATCCGAATTTCAATGGGCCGTGAGGAGACATGCAGGTGTCGTAGGTCCACGAAGGTAAGACATGCATGAGCCAATTGCAACAACAACTGTCTCGATGTCTCACTCAACATCTGGAATAAGACCTCCTGACTTCACCGTGTTGAGAGGTTGAATCTACAGGCCGTTAGCCTATGTCGGAGGTAGAATTGGAACATAGATACAAAAGTTAAGGTGTGAAGTGCTTTATTAAAAGGCAGAACTGACCACTAACGAGTTTGGAGCTACAAGTGAGTTTAAGCTGTAAACACCGACATTTAACACAAGTACAGTCAGATACCATAGTCTCTGGCCCACTCATACAAATTCGTGGACTTCACCGATTTCTAGTTATGGAAGTATATCTCTGGAAACAAATTTATGAATAGAATTTTCTATAATTCAACTACAAAACTATATATACTGTACTATTAAAAGTAAGTGCTATCCAAAAATCAATCCGGATAGACATAATTGCATAGAGAAAAACATAAGGTGTCCACGAATTCTCCTGAGTGGGCTAGAGTGGACTATGGCATCCGAGTGTACAAACTAAAATATGTCACTACAGTCATGAGGAAAGAAAATTCCATCCATTAAATTCTCAAACATTTATGTTTTGTATTCTGCTAATAATTGATGTATACAGCATGATGGTTATGTCCTTATGACCCAAAATGTTCAAGTTGTTGCTTGTGCCTGAGTATGAACCCTTTGTGGGGATGGAGTGTTTTTGAGACCGTGTAATTTCCCGCGCTTGATCATAGGTCCAAATTGTGTTGATCCCTCGCATGGTCAAATATGGTCAATTTACCTTTTAATATTTAATAGTGAATTGGTGTCAGGATACATA
>CM064533.1:7466579-7554902 GCA_032716605.1 Paralithodes platypus | reverse complement strand
AGGCACTCTTGGAAACCCTCACCAAATTCATCAACATGGTTTTAAGAGGGGAAGTACCCGACTGTGCCACACCCCTATTTTTTGGGGCATCACTCTGTGCACTGGCAAAAAAAGATGGCGGTGTGCGCCCAATAGCAGTAGGGAACACCTTCCGCCGCCTTGCCACAAAGGTGGGTTTGAAACCACTCTCGAATGGCCTAGGTCAACACTTAAGACCAGTTCAACTAGGTTTCGGAACTCCAGGGGGGTGTGAAGCTGCTGTACACGCAACCCGCACCTACCTCAGCCAAGCCCAAGAAAAACGAGTGCTTCTAAAGATTGACATGCGGAACGCATTCAACAGCATTCGCAGGGATGTCTTCCTCCGTGCAGCTCAAGAACACATCCCCACTCTGTACCCCCTACTTTGGCAGGCTTATTCCAAACCTTCAATCCTGATTTTTGGCGAGACGGTAATCCCATCAGAGACCGGGTTACAGCAGGGAGATCCAGGTGGTCCTGCTCTTTTCTCAATAGGGGTGGATGCAGCAGCTAACAAAGTAAGGTCAGAACTGAATGTATGGTACCTGGACGATGCAACCTTGGGTGGGTCAGTAGAGAACGTTCTAACCGACCTAAATAACATCATAACTGACCTCGGCCAGGCCGGGCTAGTGATAAATGACACCAAATGTGAACTTGTTCTCCTCAACCACACACGTGAACAAGGAGAAGAGACTCAGGCCCTGTTCCGAAACATATTGCCAGATGTAAAGATCCTTCAGGAGCACGCAGCAAACCCTATTAGTTTCCCCACTAACTCTGGCAGCAATCCCCCCAGCACTTCAAGTTCAAACGGATTAGCTTCAACGTCTCTTGAGTCGCTTATTACACATCGCTAGCCGCCTGACTAAGCCCCTTTGTCGCACCTAGCTCAATAACTTTTTCTGCCATCCCAAAACTCCCAATAACCTCCTGCGCACTACGTGGGGTGGTGTTTGTTACTGGGGGGATCTGATCTTATGTGTACTTATTCGTGGAGCGACAATTTTTGTCCGTGATGGGGGTGAGTCGGCAGATAATTTAGAGCGCCAGGTGATCCGTATGTAGGAGCAGTGACCAGCATCGACCAACCGTGGAATTTAAAAGAACTGGATCCTGGACACAAGCCCACCCTTCCTGATCCTCGCTCTGTGGCTTGGGCATACGGATAGCCTCGTTTATTGCCTCCTCCAGCCTGTTCTCTCGTTCCTCGATCGCTACCAAACGCACCTTGTAGTGTCCATGCCTTTCTTCTCATCTCACTACCGTGCCCGAATGACAGACTGTATGGTATGCCAGCATCGATTAACACCTGGAAGGTAAGTACAGGAGTATAGGGAGGAGCCTCATTTTTACCGATCCAGGCGCAGAGCAGAAAGGCGTGGTATAGTTACCAGCGTCGACGAATACAACGATCAAGAAAAAATCAATCTCCTAACCAATGCAGACCAGGTTTGCAAAAGCACGCCTCCAGGCGGTCCGGCCCGTTCGCTCGGAGAGTGGATTGTGGTTACAACACGCCATCGTCCCATCCGCACCTCTTGGAACTCGACGTGGATGCTGAAGTCGCTCCTGTTTGCCAATCGGCCGCTCAGAGTGGGGTGCAGAGCAGTTTGGTGTTTGTTTGGCACCCACGAGGTGGACAACTTCTTGCGGTGTCGGCCGCGGCTGGGGATGGATATGCTATGATCAAAGGTTGCGACCATGCCTTGTCATTGTAAATTACAAGAGGACGCCTGGGCCTGCCAAGACACTCTTCAGCACTAAAATGATGTCAACTTTAAAAAACGGGCCCTGCAGAGTGCTACCGCGTGGTTGCATCAATCCTCGAACCACATGGATCCTGCACAGAGGAATGAGCGGCAAACGCCCAGATGGTAATGACCACTTTTCCCTTACAAGAATGGCCCGGTGCCTCGTGTGTTATGCCACAGTGTTTTGACCACTTTCTCCACAAACCAACATTCGCGCAGAGAAACGCCGACGGAAGCAGGTGCAGCCGCCCCGATAGAGGGCAGAACATAAAAAGCGAGAAAAGAAGTCAAGCCATCGTCCAGAACATCATCAGTTCGAGCCCCTGGCATTCGAAACTTCAGGAGTTCCTTCTGCGGCCCTACCACCCTTAAGATGGTGAATGGAAATTATGGCCGTAAAATCAGAGAAAGTTTCTAGGAGAACCCCGGGAAGGGAAAACCCTCTGGCTTCCAAAGGCAAATACTAGGGATGGCTCATTCCTCCGGGCCAATGCCACCAGCGTCATGAAGGCTCAGTTCTGAGGCCTGGACTGGGTCATGCCAACTGTGTGAGGCCCGGGCAGGAGTGGTGTATCCGTAGGGTCTTTCATTTCCACCAGTAGCGGTAAAACAAAACATAAACGTTTATTTGTATGGCGATAACATGTCTGGGATGTGTCACATAAATAAAAGGGGATGTGTCGGATGGGTTTGGAAAGCCACAGTTTGCTCGCCGGCGTCGTTTGGTGATAGCAAACACGCATTATGAAAAAAACATGTATCCATCCTTTTCATTCATTTTTTCACTGTCCCCCCCCCCTTCCCTCACTCAACCCCACAATTTGCCGGAGGATACACAGGTTGTTTCAGCAATGCAGCGTTAGACGGAGGTCCTTTAAAAAAAAAAAGAGAGGGAACAGTTTTAAAGGGAGCCCCACCTCGCGTATTTTATATTCTCTCTGTTGGCTTGTACTCCCATTCTGCCCCATTGACCCTAACTTTTTAGTAAGGACGTTTACCCCCCCATCCAGGTGTCATATATTTTTCTTTCCTGGCGAGCTGGTAGCGAGCCGCATATATATATATTTGTTTTTTGACAGCATGGCTAGTGTTTGTAAATTTTGTTCGATAGAAAAAATGTATTCCGGCCGAAGCCCGGATTTCTCCATTACCATGCAGTCCTGACTCGCTTATCGTTCTCCAGGAAGAACTCGAACACTCTGGATGGAAATTAACGTCTTAAAACAGTTTGGCTGAAATGGGGCCTGAATGGATAATATAAAACTAAAATGCCGTGGAAAGAGAGAAGACGAAAGATAAAAAAGTCCTGGTTGACCGCCCCTTAAGAGGACGAGGTTGAATACGGAAGAGAGGATTAAGTACGAGGGAGGAGGACGGCATACAAAGGAGAACGCAAAGCTGCATATGTATAAAAACTGCGACGTATATAAATAAAACGCATCCACTTAATTTATATATAAAGACTGACATATATACTATAAACTGCAGTTATATATAAACTGAGCAAGCTAGTATACAACATGAATATATATAAAATTGGCATATATTTAATTAAACTGCATATGTAATATATATAATAATAAACTGCATATATATACTAACTTGACATATATATAGAAAATGCATATATGATCAAACTGGCATATATATATAAACTGCATAGATATCTAAGAATAAACTGCAATAATATATAAAAAATGCTATATATACACTGGAGGAGAGAAATGACCTGCAATATATATAGAAAACTGCATATCTAATTCGAACTGTCATAGAGTATATATATTAAAAAACTGCATATATACTAGATATATATAAAACACACTAAACTAAAACCTGCATTATAAACTGAATATATATATAGAACTGCATATATACGATAAAAATGCATTATTTATATCTATAAAACCTGCATATATATACAACTGAACATATATTATAACTGCATAATATATATAGGTAGGGACCTGCCTATATATAAACTGTCATAATATAGAAACTTTAACTGCATATTATCTATAAATGATATACTATGCACTGCACTATATATACACTGCAAGATATATAAACTGCATATTATAATAAACTGAATCATATATATAAAATGCATATTATATATAAACTGGCATATATATATCTAAACACTTATATAAACTACTGCAATATATATAACTGCATATATATAAACTGCATCGAGTGAGATATAATAAACTGCATGATATATAAACTGCATATATATTAAACTGCACTATATATAAACCTGCCATATAATAAACCAACTGCATATATATAACTGAATATATATATAAACTGCATATATATAAAACTGCAATATATATATATAGACGATCAACTGCATAATAAATAAAAAACTGCATTTATCAATACTGCATATATAAAACTGCATATAGACTAAACTTGAATATATATATACTGCATAATTTATAAACTGCATGATGTCTATAACTGTCATAATTATATAGAACTGCCCCATATATATAACTATATAAACTGCAATCATATATAGGAAACATGCATATCTCTTATATAATAAACTGATAGCGAATTATTATATATAAAATGCTATAAAGAATATAAACTGGCTAATATAGTAAACTGCTATATACCAGTATATATAGGGGGAACTGCATAGTATAATAAACTGCATAAATTAATTATAGACTGCCATATATATAGACTGCATATATATAAACTGCATATCTGTATAAACTGCATATATATAAACTGATATATATATAAACTGCATACATATAAAACTTCCTATATATAAACTTTAAACTGCATATATAATAAAGAATTCATATAATACTTAAACTGCATATATATAAACTGTTTGCCTATAATATACTCTAGACTGCAATATATATAGAACTGCATAATATATAAAACTGCATATATATATCAACTGGCATCTATATGAAACTGCATATATGATAATAACGTAGTGGCATAGATATAAAACTGCATATATATACTTACTGACATATCTCTTATAAAACTGCATATATATAAATCCTGTCATATATAATAAACTGCATAATAGATAAGGAAAACGCTGACATTATATATAAACTGCATATATATTAGAACTGCATCATATATATAAACTGCATAATATATAAATGCATATATATAGAAACTGCATATATAGGAGAGGGGTGGGAAGGTGGGGGAGGGGTCGGGAACTGCATATATATACACTGCCAAGATATATATAAAAACTGCATTATAATAAACTGCATATTTTATATATATTAACTGATATATATATAAACTGCATATATATTTAAACCATATGTATAACTGCCATAATATTTATTACACTGCATAGATATAAACTGCATAGATATTATAATAAGTGACAACGGCATATAAATATATTAAAATCGTTGTTTGCAATATTATATAGAACTGCATTTATAAGACAAACTGTAGATATATCAACTGCATATACATGATACACTGGCATATATTATAAACTTCTATATATAAGCTTGCAATATATATACTAAACTGCATATATATATAAAAATGCATATATTAAAGACTGCATGATCTATATAAATGCAGATATATACACTGCATATAGATGAATAGAAACTGCATATATATATTAACTGCATAGATATAAAGCTAAATAAACTGCATAAAAAAAATGTATAAACTGCATATAATATAAACGGCATATGCATATTCTAAAACCCCTAAGCATCCATATATTAAAACTGCATATATATCATAAACCTGCAGATATATTAAAACGGAATCTGATAAATCTAGTACATATAACTGCCCCCCCCCCAATACATATACACTGCATATTATATTACACTGCAAGATATATAAACCCTGGCATAATATATAAACTGCACAGATATATAGAACTGACAATTATCATGATAAACTGCAGGTATATATATATAACTGCATATATAACTGCATATATCTAACTGCATATCTATAGAAACTGAACTATATATACAACTGCATATATATACACTGCATATATTAATAAACTGCATATATATAACTGCATCATATATAGCACTCTAACCGTGCATATATATAAACTGCCTCTATATAACTTAAAAACTGATATATATATAAATCTGCAAACTACATACACTGCATATTATATAAACTGCATATATATTAACTGCCTCTCGGAGTCGAACTATAAACTGCTATATATAAAACTAGGCATAGATATATAAACTGCATAACTATTATAACACACTGCAGATATATAAACTGCCATATATATTAGAAACTGCTATCGATATATGTAACTGCATATAATAAATAAACTATAAACCTGCTATCTATATCATAAAATCTGCATATATATAGAACTGATCATATATATCAAACTGATCTATATATAAACTGCATTATATATATAAACTGCAGATATAGAAATAAGATACGGCATGATATATAAAATGCAGCATAGTTATATAAACTGAACTCAAATTATATCTAAATGTCATATTAATATAACGGCATATCTATAAAAACGCAATATATACACTGAATATATATAAACTGCATTAATTAAACTGCATATATAATAAAAACTGCAATAGTATATAGATGAAGCTGCATTATCATATATATAAACCTTGCATATATAGATATAATTAGGGAACTGCATTATTATTATATATATAAACTGGCATATAATAATCTCTAACGGCATATATATAAACAGCGGCATATATTCTGAAACTTGAATATAGAATAAACTGCATAATATAAAATGATATATTAATAACTGGCTATAAGATAAACGCACTGCAGATCTATATATAAACTGCATATATCTCTATAATACTGCATATATATTATACAACTGCATATATATAAACTGCATACTATATACATGCATATATAAGCAATAAACTGCATTATATTAGAAACTGCCTATATATATGGATAAACTGCATATACCTAACCGGTTATATAAACGGTGCATATATATAAAGGTATATATATCAACTGGAATATCATATAAAACCTTGCAGATATATAGGTAAACTCTGGCCATTTATATATCAGAAGCTGCATATTATATCCTTTCTTTTAGTAAAGCTGTCATATCATATATATATAAACTGCCAGAATATATTATCAGACTGCTCGTATATATTATAAGACTGCATAATAATATGAAACTGCCTATATTATATATAGAATAGAACTGGCATATTCTACAAGCTGCATATATATCTAAAATCCTGTATAAACTGCATATATATAACCAAAAACCTGCCTATATATAAACTGCATATAATATGAACCTGCATGATATTAAACTGCATAGATACTAAAAAACTGGCATATATATAGTATACCAAATTAAATTACGGACACCCTAAGTAATCAACGCTTAATACGAATACAATAAGTAATGACTACTAACTCGAATAACTACAAAGGAAGAATGAAACGGGGAAGGAGGATAGGAAGCGATAGGATTAAGGGGTGAGATTTCCCACTTTGAGCGGACTTTTGTTTTTTTTCTTTACCCCTTCTCCCTCAATGTCTAGCATCCTATTGCTTCGAGCTTTTTTAAAGCACCGTTTTTCCGCGTCCCGCCCCCCACTCCCATTAAGTTTTGGTGGGATTTTTAAGGAATTTCCGGGCCCCTTCCTGTCAGTTTAAGAACCTTTCGTGCCATTTTAGGTGTCGATGTTATCCACTGGCGAGCGATAGCGAGCATGTAATTTAAGGGAAAAGTAACCGGTCCGGTCTGGGGGCACCGGGACATTTTTCGGCGGGCATTGTGCTAACTACCGGAAAAAATTTACCCAGATATCTTGAAAGGGGTTCGAGGGGGTGAAATTTTAAGATTGCTGGAGGAGTAGGACACAAACTAAAAACCTCCTCTTAAGTGTATCCTAGGAAGATGGCAGGGTGGTGGTGGAAGAGATTGAACCTGGGAAGAGATTGATGAAGGGTATTACTTGTAGAGCGGCACAAGTTATGGGGATACTTACACTGTACAGACGCGCAGCGAGCGCGTACCATCCCCAGTCAGGTTGTTTCCTGGTCAGAGCTCTGTAGAAATCTTCTTTGAACTCGTTAAGGTTTGGGCGAATTTATTAAACAATTTTTTACCTTAATGCACCCGGCATTTGTTAGTTTGGGTATTGTGTTAGGTGGTGACGATTGGGATGTAATCTCTTTACTTTTTCTAGCGGCGCGGCATATAGCGACAACCTGCCAGTATTGGGAAGAGAAACCACTGATTATAGGAGAAAATGGCATTTGGTGAAGCAGGACATGGTCTATTGGAAAAGTGGTAAACATTTAGCATTTGGGAGCTTGAAGGGGAGGTTGATCGTAAGTGAATAACCAAGGGGGGGGGGGGAGGTGGGTAGGGGGGGTGAGTGGGTTGAGTTGAAGACACTAATAGTTGAGGATATCAATAATCTGTATCTACCATAGAAATTTCGATGAAACGCGATCGAATTCCATAACTTTTGAGGAGGCCGCCTACACGCTGAAGATGTATCGCGGGTTACCGATTGCATCGATAAAAGTGATGCAAACCTCCGTGGCGCATATCATCCCTGCATACCACATTGCTTTTACCCCGTTTGGCTATACGGGAGGGAGTTCCAGGATATGCCATGGCACAGTTATAATAGCAATTTACAAAGGCTTTTTAAAACCATTTTGGGGTGGCATCAACAAATCAACTCGTCGGTACGTAGACTTTTATGAGATATCATGTTTACAACAAAGCAAACAACGACAAGGACGGCACTTACTCATTGATTCCGTCCAACTTCGTTGGGGGAGATAATAAAGGGAAAAGTATGGACGAACGGAAAATTACAGTATACAGGATCATAAGGGATAATAAGGTTGTGAGGCCTAAGAGATGGTAAGGTGGTGAAAAGCAGGAGAGGTGATGGAGGGGTATTACGGTATTACTTGTCGAAGCTACAGGGGAATTACAGTTATTACAGGGATACTAGACTACACAGACCTTGCGATCCCAGTGAGAGGGTCCGGCGTTAATGTAAACACATTAATTAGTCACTTACGAGTTTTGGGATATAAAGAAGTTGAATGTTTATCCGAGATATACGGTAAAGGGGAGGTTTTTACTTTGCTCTCTAGAGCTCCATTAAGCTTGAAAAAATACCAAGAATCCCTTTCGAGATAAATGTGTACATTTTTCGGTAGAAAAATGCCGTGGCAGAAGGCCGATTCCTCCAAAATTACAGGCTCGCTACCGTTTGCCAAGAAAATTTGACACCTAAATGGCACGAAAGGTCTTAAATTAAACAAAGAAATAGGGCGAAACGTCTTAAAATAGTCAAACTAATGGGGCCAACGTCTTTAAATGAAAATAAATAATTGGGCACAAGATGAGGGAGAAGGGGGTCCAGAAAAACACCCTTAGACCCTTTCAATCGTATGACGCCAATGTCTGGTTTTATTTAGCTGGAGTACCTCTAGACGATTGTACTCAGTTTAGGAAGGATCTGTAAGAATCACTGGGCTAACACTATCCGATCCTACCTTTTGGGGGTAATGATGATATTTTGTTTCATTATTACTGAGGATTTTGTTGTTTTTGCCATTTTTGTGCAATGCTTTATAGTTTGCCTCTGACTTCCTTCAGATTAGAAAAATATCCCGGCCGAAGGTCGAAAATTTCTAAGTTACAGGCTCGCTATTCCTCGCCCAGAAATAACGGCACCTGAATGGGGTAAAACGTCTTATCTCAAAACTAATGGGATAAAACGTCTTGAATTCTCCAAACAAATGGAGCAAAACAGGGAAGAAACAGGGGAGGTCCAAAAATACCCCCCACGGTTCAAATAGGGTTAACTCTGCAGAAGGGTGAGTTAATTAGCAGCTGATTTATCGATAACCTATGGACTACTAATGACACTAATTCACCTCCCTAGCAGATTAAGGGGGGGTGACCTGCTTTTTGTGTTTTCTGCCCTTTTCTCTCTTTCTCTAGCTTGTATCCATTCGTCCCCATTCAGCCAACTATTTTAAGACGTTTATCCCCATCTAGGTGTCGATTTCTTTCTGATGAGCGATAGCGAGCCAGCATTATATGAAGAAATCCGGCTTCGCCGGAGAAATTTTTCGATCGAAAAATGTACAAGTTTAGCCTGCTGTCAAACAAAAATAAAAAATATGTTGGCTCGCTACCGCTCACCAGTAAACAATTGACACCTGGATGGGGATAAACGTCTTAAAACAGTAGGCTGAATGGGGCCAAATGGGTACAAGGCTGAGAAAGATAGAAAAGGACAGAACAAAAATAGGTCACCCCCCCTTAAGAGGCTTTATTCTGGAACCCTTCTCCCTCGTGTTTAGCTCCCTTTTTAAAGACGTTCGCCACGCTACTTTTTATTTAATTGTTATACCTTTCACATGTTTTTTTTTCCATTTTAAGACCTTTCTGTCATTTAGGTGTCGATTTTTATCTTGGCCAGCAATAGCAAGCCTGCATTTTAACCCTTTCACGCACGATGACGGCGATTTTTGAGCCTATTGGGGATCACTTTAAAGCCTTTGTTGCCATCAGGGTTATTTAAAAATCTTTAGTTGAGTTACTTCAACCTCTGCAGTTGTCTTTGAGTTAGCTATGGGCAAGAAAACTAATTTTGGAGAGGCAATTATATGAGTGAGAGAACTCTATTTCTTATTGCTAATCTGGCAACCTCTGCGTCATAAATGCGTGAAAGGGTTAAGAGGATCCAGCATTTTTGTTAACCCCTACTGTACCGTAGGATACAGTAATAAAAGCCCTCCCCCCCCCCCAGTCCCAAGCAATGTGGCCAAAATGGCAAGATAGAACAACCTTCCACCTCAAGAGATGAAGGAAGACTGGCTGCCCCAGCCTTCAGAGGGCCTTATATAAGCTGAGAAGTGTTGTCATATCAAGAGCAGTGCTCAATCATTGTGGTACCAGGTACAGCCTGATACAGGCAGTTACAAGGAAAGTACAATACTGACGGCAACTAGCCGTAGTTGGGACTGGGGAGTGACTTATCTACTGACGGCTAGTAGCCGTCGCTGGGATTGGACCAGTGACGTCCTTTTCTGTTTATTGTTGCAACTATTAGACGATTATAGTCAGATTAGGAAGGACCTCTAGCAATAATAAGGCTTCAAACTATCTCAACCATCCGTTTCGACTACCACAGTTCCTTCCTAAGCTGCACAATATCGTCTAAATAAAGCTAGAATAAAAGATAACACACGTCGCTGGTACTCAAAGGGTTAAACAACGCTATATTGGATAAGGGTAAAAAGGATGAGTGAACGAGACTATATCAATTGGAAAATGGCAACAAGATAATGAATAAGAAGACTATGTCAATTGTAGTGGAGTAAAGGCGGTGTCACACGAGCTATTTTTCCGTCAATTTTTACGGGCAATTGTTGTCTGGCAGCTTCAAAATACAAGTTCCATAAGAATTAAACTACCTAACATACTCTAACTTCGATCTAGTTTCCGATTCCAGTGAAAAAATGTCCCTAAATATCACCAGAAAAAACTTGCTCAAGGAAAATTGACGGAAAAAGCGCTCGTGTGACACTGGCTTAACAGGAAAGAGCGATATTGAAGACAATATATTATAGTTAAGAGAAAGAGAGAAATGAAAAATACAAAAGGAAACGGGAACATTAGTGTTATGAACCAGTTATAGCAGAGAATAAAAGGGGAGAGAGCCGGCGAAGTGGCAGGATCCAGAAAATCCATCGGAGCGATGAGAGAGAGGAGAGAGAGAGAGAGAGGTGGGAGGGAGGGGAGGGGAGAAGGGAAGTGAGAGAGAGAGATGAGAGTTGATGGGGAGGGAGCGAGAGAGAGAGAGAGGTGGAGAGAGGAGGAGAGATGGAAGAGAAAGTTAGGGTTGATGGGGAAAGTAGGGGCAGCCGAAAAAAGATTGAGAGATGTAGGACACCTCACGGGAAATAAATACTGACAGACAGACAGAAAGAGAGAGAGAGAGAGAGAGAGAGAGAGAGAGAGAGAGAGAGAGAGAGAGAGATAAAACAGAAACAGGAAGACTCAGGAGAAAGGCGAGAGCAAGCGAGTCAAGCCAGGCGAGAGCGGGCCAGATTACCCAAGAATAACAAATCCCGGCCACCAGGAAGGGAAAGCGAAGAAAATGGGAAGAGGCGAGTCAGGAGGGGAAACTACACCAATTTTCCGTAACCCTTTCACTTCTATTGTTTTCATTTTGGTATTGTTCTTCTTCTTCTCCATAGTCCTACTAATAGAAACTTCATTCGTATTTTTATAAATCTAATTCCGTGTTCAACTGTTCATGTAACATTGAACAGTATTTTTATTATAGTACATTTCTCTGACAGTATTGGGGCCTACGGTATGGAATGCTCTGCCCAACCTAGTCAAAGACTCAATTAACCTGCCAGTATTCAAGGGCAGACTAAAGAGGCATATTTTAGAAGATGATGTAGAGTGAGAAATTGATCCCGTTTTATATATTTACAATCAATTTTAGGTAGGAACTATTTCTTTGTACATTCTTGCCGACACTGTTTAAGTAAGATTATGACGCATTATGTATTATGTATTTTGTTTAAGATGATTTTATTATATAACCAGTCATTGTATATTTAGTGGAAATAACATAATCTGAATCTTAATCCCTACCAAGCAGGGCGCGCCTGTTGCTGCCTGAGAGTGTGGTTGTCTTTATCAACACCACTACCTTCACCACTATCACCCACTGTCACATAATGTTGACTCACTATCAGTAATCGGCTCTAACATAGGCCTTCCATCAGCAGAGTCAATAGGCTGAAAATATCGCGTAGAACTCCCAACTCCCATGTGTGCTTGTTTGTCATGTTGTCACGTATGTCAGCAGGCCAATTGTTTACTATAGTAGCGTGGATAAAAAACACCATCTGAGGAGGAGCACTTTATTGACTATGTTTCACAGACAGCTTCTTCAGGTCCTAGCTTCATCGATCATACTATAGGTAGCGCCAGCGAACTTGATAATAATCTTGGCCCCTTAACTTCTTCTAACTGAAAATGAATGAAAGCAATCGGGCTGACGTTTCTATCATTTGGAAAGAGTCCACCAAGAAATAGGCATGGATATATACAGCCACTTTGCTCTAGGCACTCTTGAGTTACCCCCCCCCCCCACCTGGCTATAGACCCTCAGTCTGGGATCACAGTGTTACTACATAGGCCTCTACTCCAATAATCTGCTCTAGACATGCTTGGGGCCTTTATATTAAACCATGGTATGAGCTTTCCCTACGACCTTTCCCGACCAGCTTGACCCTTATACAGATAAACGATAAGGGTCAATCTGGTCGGGAAAGGTCCGAGGGAAAGCTCCTACCATGGTTTAATAAAATGGCCCTTGAGGTATTATCCATACATGTAGCAGCAACCACCACACCAACCCCGCGAACCCAGTTGTGTGCCAGAATGTACACAAGTGAGCGTGAACAATTACAAGGATAAATTATATCAACCAGAATATAAGCGTGGCATCAAGGACACTTCGTTTCTCTCTGGGTACCATATGAAGATAATATAGGTAGCGTCAACGAACTTGACAATTATATCGATCCCTGACCTCTTCGTAACTCAAAAGAACCTTGAGCAATTTTTTTTTTTTTTTTTTTTTTTTCTATGTGATTGAGGGAGGCAAAAGGCATAACTGCCTATAGCGAGTGCCTCCCCCATAGTTGAAAGAGTGACAGGGCCAAAATCAAGGGACGTTCGAGCCAAAATGCCTGGGCACACGGAGTTTGAAGCAATTTAAGTCATAGGAAGAGGGAAAGACTGATTCTGGGAGAGAGTTCCAGAGCTCAGCTGTTGAGTAGAAGAAAGTTTGAGAGTAACGTTTCACTCTTGGGTTGGAGAGTTGCACAGAGTAGGGGTGGGATTGAGTTGCAAGACGGGTACCACGTGCCCTACGTAAAGGAGGTGGTATGCACTGGGATAGCTCTGAGGAACACTGATTATTATAGTAGCGATAGAATAGCGAGAGAGATGCAACATTGCGGCGGAGAGAGAGAGAGATTGCAGAGAGTTGGTGAGTGGACGGGAGTTAATGATACGAAAGGCCTTCCTTTCAACTTTGTCTAGGAGAGCAGTGTGAGAGGAACCTCCCCACACATGTGAACAATGCTCAATATAAGGGCGCACTATGCCCCTGTACAGAGCAAGAAGCTGTGCAGGGGAAAAGAACCCCCTAAGGCGGTTGAGCACACCCAGCTTCTGGGAGGCTGCCTTAGCAGACTGGTAATATGGTCGTTCCAAATGAGAGCAGAAGAAAAAGAGACACCAAGAATATTGAGAGAAGATGAAGGGTTGATTTTTGTAGTGTTGAAGAATAAGGGATAGTCCGCTGGGAGATCCTGTCCACACCTATTTCCTGGTAGACTCTTCCCAAATGATAGAAATGTCAGCCCGATTGCTTTCATTAATTTTGAGTTATAAGAGGTTAAGGGGTCCAGATTATTGTCAAGTTCGTTGGCGCTACCTACAGCCAAGTCCACACGATTTCTTAAGATTATTAAGACATATTGTTAGACAAACTGGCAAACATCGAGGATCACTTAAAATCCGTGTGCAAATTGGCGTTGTACGAGTAAGATAAATATAATCGTCTGATTCATATAGAATACTAGTACATTCAAGATTATTGTTTATAAGTTTAGTTGACTGAATGTTTGAAGACAGTATTACACACGAGAGAGAGAGAGAGAGAGTGAGAGTGGGTGGGGAGTGAGGTGAGACAGACACACACACACGTCACAGAAACACAAACACACAGGTTGAGAGAGAGAGAGAGAGAGTAGCCTAGAAGCCTGGGTAACAGTACTGTATACATCTCATTACTAGACCGTTTTGTGGTTACTGGTTACCGCTAGTTCCCAGGCATCTAGTACTGTTACTACCACTACACTACCGCATCTACCACTATACTACCACCACAACTACCAGAACCATACCGAATCTACCACTACATTACCAGACCTCCCACTCATCTACAGTACTACTACTATAACTACCAGAAACTACCAGATCTACCAATTAACTACCATTACACTACCACACCTACCAGACCACTACCTACCAGTCATCTACTTCTGAACTATCATAACTACCAATGCACTACCACATCTACCACCACAACTACGAGGCAACTACCACAATTACCAATATACTACTGCGTCTTTCACTACGCTACCACTAAACTACCACATCTGAAAGTCAACTACCACTACACTACCACACCTACCACTCATATAGCTCTGAATGACCAACTATCACTACACTACTACAACTACCACCACATCTTCCAGTCAGCTACTATACCTACCACTGACACTGCTTTACTACCATACCCACCAGTCAACTATCACACATACTACTCAACCAAATACATTTACTACCACACAGCTACCACACACGTTTGGTTGTTTTGGTTGTTCCATATATAAACCTAGACTATGAGTTCTGCAATATTAGAGAGGAACGCATATTGGAATTCGAAGGCCCCAATACTGTATGTCACTGGTCGCTGCAATCCTTAAGGGGAGGTGGGCCGTTTTTCTGGTCCCCCTTCTAACTCATGTTTAGCCCCATTAGTTTTCCGACTGTATGATATTTGCCCCATTAGTTTGGCGATTTTGAGACCTTTCGCCCCATTTCGTGCTCTTTAGGTGTCTTTTTTTTTCCTGGCGAACGATAGTGTTCCTGTAATGTTGGAATAACCGGCCTTTGGCCGGGACAGTTTTCTAACGAAATATGTACAAATTAATCTAGAAAGGGGATCTAATGGAGTTTTTAAAAGTTTGAATTAGGTCTAGGGAGGAAACTTGAAAAACAATAAATCTATGAAAACAATCGACCAAAAAGTGAACCATCCCCCCTTAACCCCTTCTGCACCGGCGCTGTGTTTTAAAATGATATGCTAGCTATAGTTAGAGAACTTTGTGCAGTTTAAGAAGGATCTGTGGTAGCAAAAAAGGTTAAGTGAGATAGTTCGAAGCCTGTTAATTGCTGGAGACCCTTTTGAAACTGAATAAAATCGTCTAATAGTAGCCATAGTATAGTTAAAAAGACGTCGCCAGTACAAAAGGGGATAGCCATTCCAATTGACCACTTGCGAGTTTCAGGCTATAAGGAAGTTGGAGCTGTAGACATCGATATTTACCAGAATTACTAGCTCAAATATGGTTGTAGTGCATTTATAGATATATATATATATAACCCAATTCAACATACTACCTATCCATCACTAACCCTCATTGATATTAACCCTCTCACGACCATATGACGCAGAGGTTGGCAGATTAGCAATACTAAATAGAGTTCTCTCACTCTTATAATTACCTCTCCAAAATTAGTTTTCTGCCCACAGCTAACTCAAAGACAACTGCAGAGGTTGAAGTAACTAAACTAAATGTTTCTAAATACCCCTGATGGTAACAAAGGCTTTAAAGTATCCCTAATAGGCTCAAAATTGCGTCAAAAACGTGAGAGGGTTAAATTTTCGTTTATATTTGATGTTCACGGCTCCAACTTCCTTATAGAACGAAACTCGCAAGTGGTCATTGTGTCATTGTGAACCAAACATGTAATTATATCCTCCAAACTACTTCCATCAGCTCCAGTTGTCAGTTTCAGGGGGGAGGATTTGTGTTTTACTGAATCCCCTTCTCCTTCATGTTTAGTTCCATTTAGTTCCATTTAGTTCCGTTTAGTTCCATTTAGTTCCGTTTAGTTCCATTTAGTTCCATTTAGTTCCATTTAGTTCCGTTTAGTTCCATTTAGTTCCGTTTAGTTCCATTTAGTTCCGTTTAGTTCCATTTAGTTCCGTTTAGTTCCATTTAGTTCCATTTAGTTCCGTTTAGTTCCGTTTAGTTCCGTTTAGTTCCATTTAGTTCCGTTTAGTTCCATTTAGTTCCGTTTAGTTCCGTTTAGTTCCATTTAGTTCCGTTTAGTTCCATTTAGTTCCGTTTAGTTCCGTTTAGTTCCATTTAGTTCCGTTTAGTTCCATTTAGTTCCATTTAGTTCCATTTAGTTCCATTTAGTTCATGTTTAGTTCCATTAGTTTTCAATTTATAAGATAATCGCCCATTTTGTTGTCAATGTTAAGACATTGCATGTCATTTAGGTGTAAAAATGTTCCTGGCGAGCGATAGCGAGCAAGTTATTTAGAAGGAACCGGCCTTCGGTCAGAACATTTTTCTACCGAAAAATGTACACTCGGTCCAAAAAGTATCTGTACCCCTACCCTGATAATCTGGTGTGTACAGGCTTGGTAGGATTTGCATATCTACCTGTAGCTATATCCATCTATACTACTATCTACCTATACCTATAGGGGAGGTGTGGTGGAGTGGTCATGCCACTGGATTGGTAATCCAATGGACCCGGGTTCAAATCCCGATATGTCAATGGGAAGATATTATTGGGATTGAATTTGTGCTGTACCTAGTATCAGTGCATTACCACAAAGCCCACCGAAATGCCAAAAAAATACCCTCGTTGTTCCCTGATTAAATAACACTGTATGAATATTCCCATATTCAAAATATGTTACAGGGGGACAATGCCTAGTGAGTTCACTGCTAAATAGGTGGCGTTCTGAGAGTGAGGGTCTGAGTCTGGAGGGTGAGACGGTGAAGCACTTGAGCGAAGCAACCGGCCGCTTCAGAGATGGAGCTGCTTCGAGCCATGATGGATGCTTCGCATGTCTCACACCCCAGACTGGAACAAGACCTCACGGGCTTCACCGTGTTGGGCGGTGGAATGTACAGGCTCTCAGCCTATGCCCGAGAGGGAGTAGTTGGAATATAGAAAAAAAAAAAAAAAAAAAAAAAAAATATACTACCTAAGACCTACTACCTACGACCTACAACCTATACTACCAAGCTGTACACACCAGGTTATCAGGGTAGGGGTGCAGATACTTTTTTGACCGAGTGTACACATTTATCTCGAGTTTTTTTTGGGGGGATGTGTTCTTAAAGCTTGATAAAGGTCTATGGAGCAAACTAAAACAAATATATATATACGTGTAATATATATACCTGTAATATATATATACCTGTAATATATATACCTGTAATATATATACCTGTAATATATATACCTGTAATATATATACCTGTAATATATATACCTGTAATATATATACCTGTAATATATATACCTGTAATATATATACCTGTAATAATACAAAATTTATAAATGAACTAGATAACGTCCCCTTCAGATCCCTGGCATATTGGTTTGGGTCTATATATATATATATATATATTCAGAAAAGCAGGAATGGATTGCTTTGAAGACCAGCGAGCCAATCCATGTTTTACCACTGGAGCTATTATCCTGTCATAGGGAGCCTCATATTGATGGACTCCTGATCTCGTTGTCATGTTGGGATCACTTGCTTGTTGGTTTCGCGTGTATTTATATCGTTAAGGGGAGGTTTTTAGTGTGTTTCCTAGACTTCCATCAAGCTTGAAATTACACCCCCTTGACCCCCTTTCAAGATAAATTTGTACATTTTTCGGTAGAAAAATGTCCCGGCTGAATGCCGGTTCCTCTTAAATTACAGGCTCGCTATCGCTCGCCAGGATAAAATCGACACCTAAATGGCACAAAAGGTCTTAAAATTGACAGAAATGGGTTGAAAGTTCTTAAAATCGTCAAAATAATGGGGCAAACGTCTTAAAATTAGAAAAAACAATGGGGCTAAACATGAGGGAGAGAGGAGTCAAGAAAACAATCCCTCAAGTGGAAATCTCCCCTTAAGGGGAGATGGACGTTTGTATTCGCTTATTTATTTGATCTTGTTATTAATCGTTTAGTTTCGTCCCTAGACCTCCATCAAGCTTAAATAAACACCTCCCAAGATCGACATCAAAATAAATGTGTACATTTTTCGATAGACACATGTGCCAGGTGGCCAATCTCTCCTTGTTACTATTCATATCACTACACTTAACAACCACACCACACTTCTTTCCAACACACCTACATTACCTCTAACCCACCTTGATTGTGGCTATCTATCACTCGTTCAACCTTGGGAGGAACACTTGTTACATGCGGCTTTGCCTTTTGTCGCCTTCATTCACATTAAAAAAAAATCTATCTATCTCCATCTATCTATCTATCTATCTATCTACGTGATCTCTAGGCCCCCCAAATGGGTGTCCCGGCCACAATAGCCTAGGCTGGGGACATCTCAGCAGGGAGGCCCAGGTAGGCTCATTATTATCCTGCATACCTGTCCACCCGCTCACAAACCTATTCGCACAAATTGAAATGGCTTTGGTATTTATCTCTGCCGGGAACCGACGAGAGGGCTATTACCGCTCGGTTCACTCCTGTTGATGGGGTTGTTGTTGTTCTTTTTCTTCTGCTTGTTGGGGAAGGAGTTGCCAGGTGGGAGAGACACTAGGATGGAGAAGGGTTTGGAACGTTTGGCTGATTGTTAGGATAATGTTAGGTTAGTTTAAGTTACGTTCAAGAGAAGGATAAGATAAGTTCAATGTTTGGTCAAATTAGGATGAGTAAAAACTAGGATAGAATATATTTTTGTAAGTTAGGTAAGAAAGATGTCGGAGACCCAACTCTGAATGTGAGGATGAAATAAATGTGAGCGAAAACCCTTGTGAGCGAGAAGACCGTCAACTCGGCAGGGAAGCCGGCCCTGACAAAGGCCTTCCTCGTCAATTTCTCCAGGTTTATGGTAATTTCGCTCACACAACATTTTTCCTTAGAGTTCGCTTCCCCACATCCAAGATCAATATGGCAGACCTAACTTAAGAGGGGGTTTTCAGGACCACCTTCTCCCTTATTTTTAGTCTAATTAGTTTTTGAGATATTTAGAGATTCGCCCCATTAGTTTGGCGAATTGAAGAGCTCTCGTTACATTTCTTTGTAAATTTTAAGGCTGTTTGTGCCTTTTAGGTGTCGATTTTATCCTGACGAGCAAGCCTATAATTTTAGAGGAACAGGCGTTCGGCCGAAATCTTTTTCTACCGAAACATGCTCAAATATATCTCGAAGTGTCGTGTGTGTGTGTGTGTGTGTGTGTGTGTGTGTGTGTGTGTGTGTGTGTGTGTGTGTGTGTGTGTGTGTGTGTGTGTGTGTGTGTGTGTGTGTGTGTATGTGTGTGTGATCTGTGTGTGTGGGTGTGTGTGTGTGTGTGTGTGTGTGTGGTGTGTGTGTGTGTGTGTGTGTGTGTGTGTGTGTGATCATGATGTAGGTCTAGGTTGCAAACTTAAAAAAATAAATAAAATAAAAAATAAAATTAAAAATAAATGCGAGCTGCTGGTTATATTGAACTTTGATATTCTATAGTAGCGAAACCTGGGCCTTAAAGGAGAGATATAATGTTCATAGACTTGAGTATATCGATATGCAATTCCTAGTGGGAAGGTGTGGTGGATTGGTCTTGCTACTAGAATTATAATCTTAAGGCCCCGGGTTCAAATCCCGATGTGTCAATGGGAAGATATTATTGGGATGTAATTTGTGGTGTTCTTAATTTCAGTACATCACCACAAAGCCCACTGGCACGTCATAGAAATACCCTCGCTGTTTCCAATAAATATGCGTTGTAAGAATATTCCCATATTCAAAATACTGTATGCCATGGGGGAAGTGTCTATAGGTAACGCCAACGAACTTGACAATTATCTCGATCCCTGACCTCTTTGTAACTCAAAAGGACCTTGAACAAACTGGCTGTAAATTTCCACATCTATTTACTGGTGGACTCTTCCCAAATGATAGAAATGTCAGCTCGATTGCTTTCATTCATTTTGAGTTATAAGAAGTTAAGGGGTCAAGATTATTGTCAAGTTCGTTGGCGCTACCTATAGTGAGTAAGCAGGTCAATAGGTGGTGTTTGAGAGAGAGAGGTATCTGAGATTGCGAAATGAGACAGCCAGACAGTGGCAATGCAGCTTCAAAAAATCCGAATTTCAATGGGCCGTGAGGAGACATGCAGGTGTCGTAGGTCCACGAAGGTAAGACATGAACGAGCCAATTGCAACAAAAACTGTCTCGATGTCTCACTCAACATCTGGAATAAGACCTCCTGACTTCACCGTGTTGAGAGGTTGAATCTACAGGCCGTTAGCCTATGTCGGAGGTAGAATTGGAACAGATAAAAAAGTTAAGGTGTGAAATGCTTTATTAAAAGGCAGAACTGACCACTAACGAGTTTGGAGCTACAAGGGAGTTTAAGCTGTAAACACCGACATTTAACACAAGTACAGTCAGATACCATAGTCTCTAGCCCACTCATACAAATTCGTGGACTTCACCGATTTCTAGTTATGGAAGTATATCTCTGGAAACAAATTTATGAATAGAATTTTCTATAATTCAACTACAAAACTATATATATACTGTACTATTAAAAGTAAGTGCTATCCAAAAATCAATCCGGATAGACATAATTGCATAGAGAAAAACATAAGGTGTCCACGAATTCTCCTGAGTGGGCTAGAGTGGACTATGGCATCCGAGTGTACAAACTAAAATATGTCACTACAGTCATGAGGAAAGTAAATTCCATCCATTAAATTCTCAAACATTTATGTTTTGTATTCTGCTAATAATTGATGTATACAGCATGATGGTTATGTCCTTATGACCCAAAATGTTCAAGTTGTTGCTTGTGCCTGAGTATGAACCCTTTGTGGGGATGGAGTGTTTTTGAGACCGTGTAATTTCCCGCGCTTGATCATAGGTCCAAATTGTGTTGATCCCTCGCATGGTCAAATATGGTCAATTTAGTTTTTAATATTTAATAGTGAATTGGTGTCAGGATACATATACAAAATAATGTTTCTGATTATTTGGTCATTTGCCAAAGATGGATGTGGAAAGGTGTGTGTGAGAGAGAGAGAGAGAGAGAGAGAGAGAGAGAGAGAGAGAGAGAGAGAGAGAGAGAGAGAGAGAGAGTACAAAGGAGTACAAAGGAGTACAAAGGAAATCAAGCAACAACAGATCCAGTGACCCTTCTAGGTTGCTTGTCCTCCAAAACACTGAGGATCAAGTGTCCAAACAGTGGTTTAGAGTGGGTAAGGGAACATTGGAAAGGGAATTACTGCCCTGGAACTAATGTCCGTGGCAGGATTAGGAAGTTAGTAGGGGACAGATGGGTTAGTAACTGAGGGGGGGATAAAATAAAGTTATTCATTTACAAACGCAGTCAGTCGCGGGTTTGATGCGAGATATTTGTCTAGGCGGAGTTTAAATGAATCAACGGTGAGAGAGAGAGAGAGAGAGAGAGAGAGAGAGAGAGAGAGAGAGAGAGAGAGAGAGAGAGAGAGAGAGAGAGAGAGAGAGAGAGAGAGTCGTGGATCACACAGGGATAGAGATGAGGTCACAATGATGCCAGAAGAATGGTGTCTTACAGAGAGTATTTTTTGTGGACATCCTTTTCCCTCATGCTTAGCCCCATTAATTTTGAGATTTTAAACCGTTTGTCCCATTATTTTGGCGATTAAAGGACAGTTCACCCCCATTTGTTCGTCATTTTACGACCATTCGTGATATTTAGGAGTCAATATTTTTCCTGGTGAGCAAAAGCGAGTCTGCAATTTAGAAAGAACCGGTCTTCAACCGGGACATTTCCTACCGACAAATGCACAAAATGATCCCAAAGGAGTGTCTTGGGGGGTATCTTTATAGCTTGATGGAGGTCTAGGGAAGAAACTAATATATCAATGAATGACTAAATACAAACATAATAATACATTCTCCTTCTTAATGTAACTAGACTATAACCTAACCTACCCTTACCTTACTCCGTACCTTAAGGGGAGGAAAAACTGTTTTTCTGGACCCCTTTCTCCCTCATATTTAGCCCCATTAGTTTTCAGATGTTAAGATGCTTTACCCATTAGTTAGTCGATTTTAAAACCTTTCGCCCCATTTCTTCGTCAATATTTAAACCTTTAGTGCTATTTAGGTGTCGATTTTTCCCTGGCGAACGATAGTGAGCCTGTAATGTTGGAAAAACCGGCCTCCGGCCGGTACATTTTTCTTCCGAAACCTGTACAAATTAATCTAGAAGGGGGATCTAATGGATGTTTTTTTGTTTATTTGATGGAGGTCTAGGGAGGAAACTAGAACAATAATGAATACATGCAAAAATCGCCCAAAAAGTGAACCATCCCCCCTTAAATACAGTATTGTACCATTATAATGATGTTTTTTTCTTTCCAGGTATGTCTACAAACAGCCTCGTAATGAATTAGAGGTATGTTGTTGCTTGTTTTCCTTTGTACTCCCTTGTCAATGTTATGGTATTTCTATTCTACATGGATACTGCTTCACACCATTATATTCCAGTTCTTAATTGGCATGGAGGGTGTAGGAGAGCCTTCATTCTGTAGAATATATTATTTGTTAACATTTGTTTGTCTATGTGAGTGAAGGAGACAAAAGACAAAGCTGCCTGTAACAAGTGTCTCCACCAAAGTTGAAAACAGTGACAGAGAGCCAAATTAAAGGCACGTTAGTCAAATTGTTTGGACACACGGAGCTTGCAGCAGTTTAAGTCATAGTATGAGGAAAATACAGATTGAGGGAGAGAGTTCCAAAGCTTACTTGTTGAGTAGAAAAAAGACTGGGACAATCGGTTCACGCTTGGGTTAGTGAGTTGGACATAATAGGGTTGGGAGTGAGTTAAAAGGCGGGTGCCCCCCCACTCTTCGTAAGGGCGGAAGTATACACTGAAAAAGCTCTGAAGAACACTGATTATCGTAATACCGGTAGAAGAGTGAGCAAGATGCAACATTGCAGCGTGTAGAGAGATATTGTAGGGAATTAGTAAGAGGAAGTGAATTGATGTGACGAAATGTGTTTGACTCTATCCTTTCGTGAAGTGCAGTATGGGTGGAACCTCCCTACATGTGTGAACAATACTCAATACATGGACTCACTGTGCCCCTATATGCCCCTATGTCCCCTACTAACTTCCTAATCCTGCCACGGACATTAGTTCCAGGGCAGTAATTCCCTTTCCAATGTTCCCTTGCCCACTCTAAACCACTGTTTGGACACTTGATCCTCAGTGTTTTGGAGGACAAGCAACCTAGAAGGGTCACTAGATCTGTTGTTGCTTGATTTCCTTTGTACTCCTTTGTACTATACAGAACAAGAAGCTTTGAGGGGGTGAAGAAACCTAACTCCTGGGAAGCTGTTTTAGCAAGAGTTGTGATATGATCTTTCCAAGAAAGGTCAGAAGAAAAAGTAACGCCAAGAATACTGAGAGAAGATGAAGGGCTGATTTGTGTATTGTTGAAGAATAAGGGAAAGTCGTGTGGAAGATCGTGGCGGGTAGATAGGAGGAGAAATTGAGTTTGGGAAGCATTGAAAGTAACAAGATTTTTGTCTGCCCCAATTGGATACAGTTGATAAATCAGAATATTAAGTATATATATATATACCGGTATATATGTTAGTAAAGCCAGGTAATACATTTTCTTTAATACAAACGAGGTTGAAAGAAATGGCAATTTCTGCGTTGGAAATGTTATTATTCAAAGTTTCCAGGTCTCTGATGAGTTTTCGCTGGGTGGCAGGAAGTAGATGAATGAGATGAGCAAAATTCATGGTGGTACAGGGTTACATTAATGTACATGATAATACAGGATATACGACGCGTTTCACTGGACAACCAGCATTATCAAGTAGGGATAGAATGATATAAAAGGTAAACAGGAAGGGTATATATAGAGGGTGGAGGATCAGAGGAGGCGAAAATCAGGGAGCAAAAGTCTGCTATTGGTGGAGGGGTATTCTAGGAGAGAGAAAGATAGAACCGCTTCACGCATGCGCACTGGATGCGGGATGGTGGTGGTGGGCCGCGCCGAAGCCGATTGGCGGCGTGGGGAGGGGCGTGGCCTAAGTAGTGTGTGGCGCCGGCAGAAGACAAAGCTGAAGGAGGTAGCGCGGGGGGCTGCGTCAAGGGCACAGAGGGGCGAGGGGGGGGGGGGGCGTTAGGTTCTGTAGGAAAGTGCCTTTTGGCAGAAGGAAGGATCTGAAGGTCCAGAGTTTGGTTGTTGATGTTGGGATGTAAGGCTTGGATATATAATGCTTCGAGTATAGGTAATCTCCTTGGGTCACTTTCTTTATCGAGTATGGTAGTGTGCTTCTCTAACTCGTTGCGTGTGAGGTGGGGGTGGTTAGGGGTGAGATAGTGGTCTTTGATGGCTCCAGCCTGAAGGTGAAGAGTTCACCGACGTGAAAGACGAGTCTGCGTCATACCAATATAGGAATGAGGTCCACAGTCCTCATAATTACAGGTATGTTGGTAAATGACGTGATCGTCGGTCATCGGGCTCTTTATCTTGGTGGAAGCTGGTTTGTTGCGGAGAACGAGGTTGGAGGTCTTGGGGGATTTGTAATAAATTATTAATTTGATTTTGTTTTCCGGGTTGGTTGGGTGGACATGCTTGGAGATTATTTCTTTTAAGACGGCCTCGTAATTTTTGTGTTGAGAGGACATAAAATTGCGGTAGAAGATCTTAATTTCATTGGGGGGGTCAATGTTGGAAGGGCTTTGGGTGTACCATTTTTCAAGATGGTGGTTGATGGTGCTGGAGATGTCGGAGTTGGAGTATCCGTTATTTACTAAAACTTGGGATAGTCTTTCTAGTTCCTGGTGGGTGTCGGCCCAGGTAGAGCAGTGCGTGAGGGCTCTCCTAACATAGGCGGAGATGGAGGATAGAAGATAACGGCGGGGGCATTCACTATCGCCGTTGAGGTAGATTGTCTTGCCGACGCCGCTGACAGCGGTTCTATCTTTCTCTCTGCCTAGAATACCCGCTGACATGGCACCATACGTGAGCAGATTGTCTTGCCGACGCCGCTGATCTGGCTGACACATACGTGCTCAACAACACATTTCGTGGAAAGAAGCCCTACGATATATATCATTCTATCCTTACTTGATAATGCTGGTTGTCCAGTGAAACGCGTCGTATATCCTGTATCATCATGTACATTAATGTAACCCTGTACCACCATGAATTTTGCTCATCTCATTCATCTACTTCCTGCCACCCAGCGAAAACTCATCAGAGACCTGGACACTTTGAATAATAAAATTTCCAACGCAGAAATTGCCATTTCTTTCAACCTCGTTTGTATTAAAGAAAATATATATATATATGTAGATTAAACAATTAGCCTCGTAAGGATGAATAGAAATGTTGTTGCTTGCTTTCCTTTGTTTTTCTTTCCACTTGTCTTGCTTCCTCTGTTTTACTCTTCATGTTTCGATTCTTTTCATACCTTATCTGTTAACCCGATTTGATCCGAGGCAGGACATTTTAGATCATCCCTGTTATGCTTCATTAGTTTGGTGATAATAAGACGTTTCACCCCACTCCGGTATTGATATTTTTCATTTTCAGCCTTTGGCTGAAAATTTTCTGTCGACAAATATACAATTTAGCTGAAAGGGAGTCTGGGTGGGCATTTTTAAAGCTTGAAGGAAGTCTGGGAAGTCGCTTTCGTTTGCCTAGGGGATCAACTAAAATATATTGCTTACAAATGGCAAAAACAAACAAAACCCTCAACAATAAACATAAATATCATATTAAAACAAAAGACGTCTGACCGGATAGTGCTAATTCTAGCGTTTATGTTCTTTGCGATAATCCGGTCATTCTAGGTTGAGCAGAAATCGTGACCTCTACCCTCTGTAACTCAAACAGGGCTAGAGCAAATGAGCGGCCGATTTATACACCTATTCCCTAGCCAAGTCTTCCTATTTGGTAGATATATTAGCTCGATTACTCTAGTCAAGTTAAGGGCCGGTTTGTCTGGTTCCTCTTCCTCATGTTCAGCCCCATTAGTGCTCAGATTATAAGACATTCGGCCCAATAGTTTAGAGATTTTAAGATCTTTCACCCCTTTTATCTGTTAATATAAATGCTTTTCTTGTAATTTAGTTGTCGGTTTTTTTCCTGGCGAGCGATAGCCAGCCTGTAATTTGAGTTATAAGAGGTTATGTGTTCCGATTTCTGCCGATCCAAGAATGAACGGACTATAGTTATCTGTTATAGAGTTCGTCACCTGCTAGTCTCATCTCTTCACTTCTTATCCCTCCTTAAGGGGGGTCATCTGATTTTCTTCTCTTTCTCTCATTTTCTCTTTTTCTCTGGCTTGTATCTATTCGGCCCCATTCAGCCAACTGTTTTAAGACGTTTATCCCCATCCAGGTGTCGATTTCTTCCTGGCGAGCGATTGCGAGCCAGCATTGTATGGAGAAATCCGGCTTCGCCGGAGAAAATTTTCTATCGAAAAATGTACAAATTTAGCTTGCTGTCAAAAAAAATATATATATATATATATATATATATATATATATATATATATATATATATATATATATATATATATATATATATATGCTGGCTCGCTACCGCTCGCCAGGAAAATATTGACACCTGGATTGGGGTAAACTTCTTAAACCAGTAGACTGAATGGGGCCGAATGGATACAAGCCAAAGAGAGAGGGAGAGAAACAGAAAAAAGCGAGGTGGTCCCCCATAATACCCATAACCCTCGTGTAGGCGAAAGGACAGGCTAGCGAAAGTACCGTAGGCCATTCTGAAGCCCCCCTCCCCCCACCTCCATGTCGCCGTGATTGGAGAACGTCAAAGGGGAGGGAAGGAACGAGACTCTGGGACCGCCCGATCAAGGTTCACCGTTCTATAGCCACTACAATAATATTTCCTTCTCGTGTCTGTTGCTCCTTTATCCTTATTCTCTTTCCTTGTCTTGTTGTGTCTGCATTTCTTCTTTCTCTACGTCTTAGAGAAGCTAAACATTGAAACCGTTCTATGTGCCTGTGTCATTTCTCAGCTTCTCTCTCGATGTACTCTCTTCTCACCTCGCATTTTCTCTCCTCTTCCCTCTCTGTTGTCTCTCATGTTATCCTCTCTGTCTCACTTATCTTCTATACTCTTCTATGGTATTGTAGGACGTCCAAAGGGAAGGTAGGAATGAGACTCTGGTACCGCCCGATCAAGGTTCAAGGTTCTATAGCCACTACAATATGTCTCCATTCTTATTTATCTTTTCTTGCTTCTGGTCTATCTATTCCCTCTCCTCCTCTTGCTTTTCTGTGTTCTTGTTTTGTCCCACTTCTCCACTCTAATACTTTCCTCTGTCAAATTGTCTTTTCTGTTTGCACTTTTCTCTCCTCTCCATCTCTTATTTGTACTTCTCTTTCACTCCTCTTCTGCTTCCCACTTTCTCCTCTATTTCCTTTTCTCTTTTCTCTTCTATATCCTTTTATCTTATTGGAGAACGTCGAAAGGTAGGAGAGAAATATGACTCTGGTACGGCCCGATCAAGGTCCACGATTCTATGGCCAGTGCAATATTATTTCTTGAGTCTTATCTTTATTGTTCATTTTTCCCTTTTGTTTTCCTATTTTCTCGTCTTATTTTGTCTTCTCGTCTTAATCTTCTACGATCCTGTGCCATGTCTTTAGCTTCTCTCCCGATATGCTTTCTTTTCTTCTCAGTCAATCTCGTTTCTTTCTCTATTTCTCCTTTACCTTCTAGTTCCCTTCACCTTTTCCCCTCTATAACCTTCTACATGTTATTGGAGGACGACATAAGGGAGAGTATAAATGAGGTTCAGTGATCTATAGCCAGTACAAGCCACAGGACCTTCAATGGATTCCTTTGGTCTTCCTTCCTCTTGCTGTTTTTCTTTTCCTATTTTTTTTCTTGTGTTGTCTTGTCCCGTCTTCTCTACTTCTTCAAGTCTCTACTTCTCTCTGTATTTTTCTCTCTTTTCTCCCGTTTACATTCATCTCTCCTCATCATCTCTATATTTTTCTGTTCTGTCACTCCTCTTCTGTTCCCCAAGCATTCCTCTCTTCTATTTCCCTCTCTCAATGATCTTCTATATTATCCTTCTTGCTTATTATATTTGAACAGCCATTGTATATCTAATGGAAATAATCTGAATCTGAATATATTGGAGGACGTCAACAGGAAGGGTAGAAATGAAGCTTCTGGTGACGCCCAATCAAGGTTCAGGGATCTATGGCCAGTACAATAAGCCACAGGGCCTTCAGTGGATTCCTTTCCTCTTTCTTCCTCTGGCTGGTTCTAGTCCTTCTAGTCTTCATTTTTCTCAATTTTGTTCTTAACAACTGTACCGGCTTTTACATTTTATTCTTACTATATTTAAACAATTTTGTGCAGTTTAAGAA
The DNA here is from genome assembly GCA_032716605.1 of Paralithodes platypus. Taxonomy (NCBI): domain Eukaryota; kingdom Metazoa; phylum Arthropoda; class Malacostraca; order Decapoda; family Lithodidae; genus Paralithodes; species Paralithodes platypus. The sequence continues at coordinate 7,525,837 of CM064533.1, read as the reverse complement.
GGATCTGTGGTAGTCTATCTATCTATTGCCGAACGCCTTACTCCCCTTAATGAGGGTGGCCATACAGAGAAGGCCCCCAAGCGGACCTATTCCCTGGAAGAGGGACAACCCGAGCCAGTTTACTGAAGGACTTACAGAATTGACCACTCAATTTAGGATACGTCCGACTCCGAGGCCCTCTATGTATATTGTTAGCACTATTTTTCTACAGTGGTGTTCGGCTAGTCCATCCACTAACCTGCCTAACACTTAGATAAGCAGTACGGATTTGTATCAGGTTTACTCGCCTAGACAGGTTGCCGACCAAGGTTGACGAGTCCCATCCACCCGGATTTTTATAAGGTTGTCTCCCCTAGATGGGTTGCCAACCAAGGCTAACGAGTCCCATCCACCGGAATGTGGATCTGTAGTAGTAAACATGGTTAATTGAGATAGTTTGAAGCCTGTTTATTGCTGGAGAACCTTTATAAAATGAATGCCATCGTCAATAGTAGCCAGAATATAATTGAAAGGACGGCTCCGGTATTGTACGGGTTAATTTAGCTTATCTTGTCTTCTCACTGTGTCACTTCTCTGCCTGCCTTTTGTAAGCTTGTCCCATCTCTCCAATTTCCCAGTTCCTAATTTTTCCTTCGTGTAGTCTCTTCTGTACCCTTCTTCCATTTTGTAATCTACGTTCATGAAGTGATAAATAAGCTTATGGTACCGGCCAATTAAGGTTCACGGATCTATAGCAAAGTACAAGCCACAGGACCTTCAATGGATTCCATGTGTAGTTCTCCCTCTTGCTATTTGTCTATTTCCGTTTATTGCCTTGTGTTGTCTTCTCTCCTCACTTCTTCACGCCTCTACTTTCCTCTGTAATTGGCTCTCTTCTCTCCCTTATACACCCTTATTTCCTCTCCCTTATACACCCTTATTTCCTCTCTCTTATTCTTGTTTCTCTTTCTCTCTTCTGTTTCCCAATTTATGCCATCTCTCATATCCTACTTCCTCATTGTATGCTGGGAAAGGGTAGGGTAGAAATGAGACTCTGGGACAGCCCGATAAAGGTTCAAGGATCTATAGCCAGCACAATTCACAGGACATTCAATGGATTCGTTTCGTATTCCTTCCTCTTCCTATTTTTCCATTTCTGTTTTCTTGTCTTTCACTTCATACTCTTATTTCCTCTCTTATATTATTCATGTTTATTTTCCTTTCTCTTTGTTTGCTAATGTATGCTACTTCTTATCTCCTTCATTTTCTGTTCTTTTATATCCTACTTTCTCATTGTATTCTGGCAAAGGGTAGGGTAGAGATGAGACTGGATCCGGCCGATCAAGGTTCGTATATCTATAGCCAGTACAAGCCACAGGACCTTCAATGGATTCCTTTCGTCTCCCCCCCCCCCCTCTTCCTGGTTTTCCATTTCTGTTTTTTTGTTTTTTGTTGTCTTCTTTTCTCACTTTGTCACGCCTCTACTTTCCTCTTTATTTATTTAGTTCCTCTTTCGTGTATGCTCTTCTCTTCTCACCTCGTATTTTCTCTTATATTTCCTCCCTCTTCGGTTTCCTAATTTCTCTTCCTTCCTCTTTTATTTTCTTATTTTCTTATTTTCCTGTCTTCTTTTCTTACTCCTCTACGTTCCTGTGTCATTATTTTAGCTTCCCTCTCGATATACCCTCTTCCTCACCTCGTTTTTTCTCTCCTTTTCCTTTCTCTTCTGTTTATCCTTCAGCCCCTATTCCCCTTCATCCGTTCCCTTCTCTATCCTGCTATCATATTTCTGTCATAATGAGGCGATAAATGAGTCTCTGGTACCGCCCGATCAAGGTTCACGAATCTATAGCCATTACAATCCACCTTCTCTTCCTTTTGCTATTTCTCCTTCGCTTCCTTTTTTGTTGTTCTTTATATTTCTGTTCTCGTTTCTTATTCTATTTGTTTATTTCCCGTATTCTCTCATTATGTCTCGTTATTCTGTCAAAAGGGAGAGTAGCATTAAACCCTTAAGTACCGACCGATCAAGATTCTCAGTTATATAGCCAGTACAATTCACAGGACCTTCAAATGGATTCACTTCGTCTTTCTTGCAGCTCCTGTTTCTTTTTATTTGTCCTCTTTTCTTGACTTGTGTTGTCTTCTCTTCTCTTCACACTTCTTCACGCCTCTTCTTTCCTCTGTATTTCTTTAGTTTATCTCCCGTGTATACTCTTCTTCTTTCACTTCGTATGTTCTCTTCTCTTTCACCCATCTTCCCCATTTCTTCACCTTTTTTTCCTTTCCTATTTTCTTGTTTTGTTTTGTCTTCCCTTCTACGTTCCTGAGTCATTATTTTACCTTCTCTTTCTCTTCCTCTTCGCAACTCGTATTTTCTCCCATCTTTCGCTCTCTCATGTTTCTGTGTTTATCCTGTATCCACTATTCCCCTTCATCCGTTCCTTTCTAAACCGAAAAAACGTACAAATTTATCTTGAAAGGGGGTCTAGGGGGTGTTATTTTAAGCTTGATGTAAGTCTAGGGAGGAAACTAAACACAAATAGTAAAGCATTCTATCATAGTGAGTGGATAAATGAGTCTCTGGTACCGCCCGATCAAGGTTAAGATTTCCACTTAAGGGATGTTTTTCTTGACCCCCTTCTCCCTCATGTTTAGCCCCATTGCTTTTGATATTATAAAACGTTCGCCCCATTAGTTTAGCGATTTTAAGAACTTTCACCCCATATTAAGACCTTTTGTGCCATTCAGGTGTCGATTTTATCCTGGCGAGCGATAGCGAGCCTGTAATTTAAGAGGAACCGGCCTTCGACCGGGAAATTTTTCTACCGAAAAGTTTACAAATTTATCTTGAAAGGGTCTCAAGGGGGTGTAATTTTAAGCTTGATGGAGGTCTAGGGAGCAAAGTAAATACCTCCCCTTAAGGGGAGAGGGGCTGGGTTTTCCGGCCATCCGTCTCCCTCATGTTTAGCGTATTAGTTTTGAGATTTTAAGACGTTTGGCTCATTAGTTTGGCGATTTTAAGACCTTACGCCCCATTTGTTTTCAATTTTAAGGGGACATGGGCCGGTTTTCTGGACCACTTTCTCCCTCGTGTTTAGCCCCCTTAGTTTTCAGATGTTAAGATGTTTGCCCCATTAGTTAGTCGATTTTAAGACCTTTCGCCCCATTTCTTCGTCAATATTTAGACCTTCCGTGCTATTTAGGTGTACATTTTTTCCCTGGCGAACGATAATGAGCCTGTAATGTTGGAAGAACCGGCCTTCGGCCGGGACATATTTCTACTGAAAAATTTACAAATTAAAGGTGGGGGCTCATGGTTTTAGGTAAACATGGAATGATAATCGCCAAGCTGTACATAATTATCTTGCAAAATGCAATGGCACTGAAATAATTATTAACAATGGTATAAAGGATTTTGTGGATCGTCTATACCAGGCCAGTGACGTCACACCAGTATAAGTCCACCATCCAGTCTAGGATAAGGATACTGGTGTGACGTCACTATGACGTCACAGGCCTGGTATAGACGATCCGCAAAATCCTTATACCATTGTTAATAATTATTTCAGTGCCATTGCATTTTGCAAGATAATTATGTACAGCTTGGCGATTATCATTCCATGTTTACCTCAACCCATGAGCCCCCACCTTTAATCTAGAAGGGGGATCTAATGGATTTTTTTTTTTTTTTTAATTTGATGGAGGTCTAGGGAGGAAACTAGAAAAATAATGAATACATGCAAAAATCGCCCCAAAAACTGAACCATCCCCCCTTAAGACCTTTCGTGCCATATAGGTGTCAACTTTTTTCCTGGCGAGCGATAGCAAGTCTGTAATTTTAGAAGGAACCGGCCTTCGACCGGGAAAGTTTTCTACAGAAAAAATTACAAATTTATCTTGAAAGGGGGTCTAGGGTGTGTTATTTTAACCCTCTCACGTTTTTGACGCAATTTTGAGCCTATTAGGGATACTTTAAAACCTTTGTTACCATCAGTTGTATTTAGAAATCTTTAGTTTAGTTACTTCAACCTCTGCAGTTGTCTTTGAGTTAGCTGTGGGCAGAAAACTAATTTTGGAGAGGTAATTATAAGAGTGAGAGAACTCTATTTCTTATTGCTAATCTGGCAACCTCTGCGTCACAAAAACGTGAAAGGGTTAAGCTTGATGGGAGGCCTAGGGAGAAAACTAAACTAAAATAGTAAACATGAAATAAATACGCCCATTACAATCCACCTTCTATGTCTTGTTATTGTCAACGGTTTATCTCTCTCTCTCTCTCTCTCTCTCTCTCTCTCTCTCTCTCTCTCTCTCTCTCTCTCTCTCTCTCTCTCTCTCTCTCTCTCTCTCTCTCTCTCTCTCTCTCCTTCGCTTCTTTCTTTGTTGTTCTGTATATTTCCTTTCTGTTGTTCTATTGATGGCTGTTCGCTTCACTTCTCTACTTCCAGCATTTATTGATTTAATTTTGCTTTATTTTGTTTCTCTCTCATACGCGCCTTTCTCTCGTCTCGTCATGTATTCTCTTGCCCACTCTTCTCGTCTCTCATATTATCCTTCCCGCTATTATTCTTCTATGCCTCTACCCTCTCCTTCTGTCTTTATCATTAATTTCATTGGAGGTGTTTGGTGTTGTGGTGAAGTCAATGCAAAATAGATTATGTTATTCTGTCACAAGCGAGGGAAGGAATGAGCTTCTGGTACCGCCGATCAAGGTTCGTAGATCTATATAGCCAGTAAGAAAAAAAAAAAAAAAAAAAAAAAAAAGACCCACCCCTTTCCCATTCTTAAGGGGAGATTTCCACTTGAGGGATTGTTTTCTGGATCCCTTTCTCCCTCATGTTTAGCCCCATTGCTTTTGAGATTTTAAGACTTTCGCCCCATTATTTTGACGATCTTAAGAACTTTCGCCCCATTTCTGTCAATTTTAAGACCTTTCGTGCCAATTAGGTGTTTATTTTTTTCCTGGCGAGCGATAGCGAGCCTGTAATGTAAGAGGAACCGGCCTTTAGCCGGGACATTTTTCTACCGAAAAATGTACAAATTTATCTTGAAAGTGGGTCTAGGGGGTGTAATCGTAAGCTTGATGGAAATATAGGGAACAAACTAAACACCTCCCCTTAAGTAAGGCATTTTATATTTACCGAAGAGCGACTTGCATTACTGCACGTCCACAAATATTTCAGTAATGTAAGCAGGTTTCCTTCCATCTATTAAATTATTTGTTTTATTTTTTAACAGGACCTTCAATGGATTAGCTTCGTCTTTCTTCCTCTTGCTGTATATATATTTGTTTATTTGTTTATTGTGTTTGTCTTGTGTTGCCTTCTCTGGGTCTTCTCCTGGATGACCTAGATGTGTGTGCATTTGTGTTTGTATCTGTGTTTCTTCGTTGTTTTATGTTGTTTTTGTGTTTTCCCTGTTCTTGCTCTGTCTTGAGTCGGCTACCCCCAAGAAAAAAGGAAAAAAAAAAAAAAATAGAATGAAATGGAAAATAAATATATAAATGGGAAACATGAGGATTGGACCTGAGCATATAGATAGATAGATAGATAGATAGATAGATAGATAGATAGATAGATAGTTGCCTTCTCTTCACTTCTTCACGCCTCTGCTTTCCTTTGTAATGGCTTCTCTTCTCTCCTTCGGCCTGTCTTTCTTGTCCTTGCACTTTTTTTATTGTTTCCTTGTGTTTAAGGGGAGACTTCCACTTGAGGAAATATACTCTCGAATCCTTTCTCCTTCATGTTTAGCCCCATTGTTTTTATATATTTTAAGACGTTCGCCCTAATTATTTTGGCGATTTTATGAACCTTTGCCCCATTTCTGTCATTATTAAGACTTCGTGCCAGTTAGGTGTCGATTTTTTCCTGGCGAGCTATAGCGAGCCTGTAATCTTAAGAAGATATTGAAAAATGTACACATTTATCTTGAAAGGAGATCTAGGGAGCTTTTTGTTTAAGCTTGATGAAGGCATAGCGAGGACAATAGAAAGTAAAGGAATATTTTATATACAAATAGACTCCCCCAAAATACAAATAGACTCCCCCAAAATACAAATAGATTCCCCCAAAATACAAATAGACTCCCCCAAAATACAAATAGACTCCCCCAAAATACAAATAGACTCCCCCAAAATACAAATAGACTCCCCCAAAATACAAATAGACTCCCCCAAAATACAAATAGACCCCCCAAATATCCACTGTTCCCTTAACCCCTTCAGTACCGGTGACGTCTTTTTCATTTTATTCCTGCTGTATTTAGACGACTTTGTGCAGTTTAACCCCTTCTTTGCCGACAACGTATTATAGTCTAGCTAAATTAGAAGTTTTGTGTGCAGTTTAAGACAGATATGTGGTAGTAAAAATGGTTGAGTGAGATGGTTGGATGCCTTTTAGTTGCTGGAAGGCCTTTATACACTGAATAAAATCGTCTAATAGTAGCCAGAATATGGTTAAAAGGACGGCACCGGTAATGAAGGGGTTAAGAAGGATCTGTGGTAGTAAAAAGGGTTAAATGAGATAGTTCGAAGCCTGTTAATTACGGCTGGCCTTATATAAACTGAATGTAATCGTGTAATAATAGCCACAATAAAATCACAAAGACGTCTCCGGTACAGAAGGGGTTAAGCCTCTCAATCCACAGGCTCTACAAGGCATTTTTTTTTTTTTTTTTTTTTTTTTTTTTTATCATAGTTCCCTCTTTCTAATCTTCTGTTTTCTATGGGGTATTTTATTTGCTCTCCTGTTTTCTTTTCTATTTGTATTGTTTCCCTTTGCATTCACCTCATTCTTTCCATATGTTTTAGCCATCATAATCCACAGGCTCTTAAGGGGAGATGGGCCGTTTTGTTGGGGTATATTTATTCATGTATTCCTTTATTTCTTAGTTTCCTCGCTAGACCTCCATCAAGCTTAGAAAAACACCCCCTAGACCCCCCTCAAGATAAATTTGTGCATTTGTCGGTAGAAATATTTCCCGGCCGAAGGCCGATTCCTCTTAAAATTTCAGGCTCGCTTTCGCTCGCCAGGAAAAATCAACACCTAAATGACACGTAAGGTATTCAAATTGACAACGAAATGGGGCGAAAGATGTTGAAATCGCCAAACTAATGGGCCGAACGTCATATAATCTCAAAACAAATGGGGCTAAACACGAGGGAGAAAGGGGTCCCCCACAACGACCCATCTCCCCTTAAGGCACTCGCTTCGTCTTTCTTAGTTGTACTTCTTTTGTTTCCGTCTTCTAATTTACCCCCCCCCCAAAAAAAAAAGAAAAAAGTGGGGATTGGGCCTGAGTATATAGATAGATATATAGATAGATATAATTCCTGGAGATATATTTTATTGTGTGTATTCTCTCTTCTTCTGTCTGTCTTTCTTGGCTTTGCACTAAAGGTTCTTCTAGGAATTAGTTTCGTCTTTTATATTGTTTCTGATAGTTGCACTGTCTTTACCATCGGTCACGGGTTCTGTTTTACCGAGGGGGAGGTGTTGAGAAAATACAAGGGACAGTTGTACAAGTTTTAATATTTAACCCCTTCTGTACCGGAGACGTCCTTTTAACTTTTTTTCTGCTACTAGTACATGATTTTATTCAGTTTTAAAAGGCCTCTAGCAATTTACAGGCTTCGAACTATCTCACTTCACCATTTTCACTACCACAGATCCTTCTTAAACTGCACAAAATCCTCTAAATATAGCTATAATAAAGTTAAAAGCCGTCGCCGGTATAGGAGGGGATAATGAGTGGGTTGGTATGCATTGATGGTTGTATTTATACAAGGATAATGCATAAAGAATAGCAACATAAATCTTGAAGGCAACAGTGCAGCATCAATATTTATAGGTACATATGGATACACATAATTATGTACAGTATTAGCACATACAAAGGAGACGTAATAGTTAGACTCAATATGTGGGGGAAATATCTAGCTGGAATTTAAGTTAGGTGTACTGTAGGTGTGACAGAGCTCTTCACCTATAGTTACGCAGCGGTCTGACAACTAAGAGGTTAGACAAACATGTACCACTGTAACTATAGTTGAATAATTAACGTTAAGGATAGCGTGTACGGGTATTAACCCTTTCACGCATTTATGACGCAGAGGTTGCCAGATTAGCAATAAGAAATAGAGTTCTCTCACTCATATAATTACCTCTCCAAAATTAGCTTTCTGCCCACAACTAACTCAAAGACAACTGCAGAGGTTGAAGTAACTAAACTAAAGGTTTCTAAATACCCCTGATGGTAACAAAGGCTTTAAAGTATCCCCAATAGGCTCAAAATCGCGTCATATGTCGGAGAGGGTTAAGGGGAGATCTCTACTTGAGGGATTTTTTTCTTGACCGCTTTCTCCCTCATGTTTAGCCCCATTGCTTTTGATATTATAAAACGTTTTCCCTATTAATTTAGCGATATTAAGAACTTTCACCCCATATTAAGACCTTTCGCGCCATTCAGGTGTCAATTTTATCCTGGCGAGCGATAGCGAGCCTGTAATTTAAGAGCAACCGGCCTTTGGCCGGGAAATTTTTCTACCGAAAAATGTACAAATTTATCTTGAAAGGGACTCAAGGGGGTATAATTTTAAGCTTGATGGAGGTCTAGGGAACAAAGTAAATACCTCCCCTTAATTGGCAACTGGATAATCAAAAATAAGTTACAGTGTAGGGGCCTGAAAGCCAGGTCTCAACTATACACGCGTCTCTAATCACAGTAATAACTTTAACTAACAAGTTACTAAGAAACCAGTAAGCATTCTAAGTCCTAGAGCCAGGAAGCATCCAGGTAGTCTTGCTTCGGGATTAGCCGTTATGCATGAGAAGAGGTCGGGCCAGAGAGCACCTTTGAAGCCCACTAAGCATTCAGATCTCATGGAGGGGAGTGAGATATCTTCCCCTACCTGGCCTGAATACTTATTCACTTTTCAGGTGCTCCCCGTCCGAGGTATGGCACAGGGAAAAAGGTCACGGTGATGCGTAGGTCTCAGGTGTGTCGTTGGTTTCTTCGATTCCGGCGAGGGGGGTAGGAGGGAGAACAATGGGAAAGCCCTCCAGATACATCGCAGAATCCCTTCCAGGGACCAATCGGACGGCTGTTTGGACGATGAGGTCAGCTCGCCCGGGTTGGGGGAGGTGAGGTTCCGGTCGCCCAATCCGCGGCCGGCCTGGGTGCGTGACGTCGCGCTTGGGTGCTCTTGAAGACCCCGCTTCTTCGGGGTGGGGGGGGGGGGGGGGGGGGGGGGGGGGGGGGTGGGGGGAGGGTTGCGGTGGATTGTTTTGGTTTGGCGAGGGGGGGGGGGGGGGGGACAAGTATGCTGTAGCCACGTTTTCTGTCCCGGCTTCCCACCTGGTTGTGGAGGGGGAAGACTCTGGTATTTGGGCCGCGGAGGGGGGAGACTCGGCGGCCCACCTAAATGGCACGAAAGGTCATATTATTGACACAGAAATGGGGAGTACATTCTTAAAATCGCCAAACTAATGGGCCGAACTTCTTAAAATCTGAAAACTAGTGGGAATAAACATGAGGGAGAAGGGGGACCAGAAGAAGGACCCATCTCCCCTTAACCCTCTCCGACATATGACGCGATTTTGAGCCTATTGGGGATACTTTAAAGCCTTTGTTACCATCTGGGGTATTTAGAAACCTTTACTTTAGTTACTTCAACCTCTGCAGTTGTCTTTAAGTTAGCTGTGGGCAGAAAACTAATTTTGAAGAGGTAATTATAAGAGTGAGAGAACTCTATTTCTTATTGCTAATCTGGCAACCTCTGCTTCATGTGAGTCTGAAGGGGTTAAATGTATTCGTTCCATCTTCCTTGCTTTTACTTTCTGTATTACTTTTTCTCTCCACATCTCTTTTCTCTCCACATCACTTTTCTCTCCACATCACTTTTCTCTCCACATCTCTTTTCTCTCCACATCTCTTTTCTCTCCACATCTCTTTTCTCTCCACATCACTTTTCTCTCCACATCTCTTTTCTCTCCCCATCTCTTTTCTCTCCACATCTCTTTTCTCTCCACATCTCTTTTCTCTCCACATCTCTTTCTCTCCACATCCCTTTTCTATCCACATCTCTTTTCTCTCCACATATCTTTTCTCTCCCCATCTCTTTTCTCTCCACACCTCTTTTCTCTCCACATCTCTTTTCTCTCCACACCTCTTTTCTCTCCATATCTCTTTTCTCTCCACACTTATTTTCTCTCCACATCTCTTTTCTCTCCACATCTCTTTCTCTCCACATCTCTTTTCTCTCCACATCTCTTTTCTCTCCACATCTCTTGCTCTCCACATCTCTTTTCTCTCCACATCTCTTTTCTCTCCACATCTCTTTTCTCTCCACATCTCTTTTCTCTCCACATCTCTTTTCTCTCCACATCTCTTCTCTCCCCATCTCTTTTCTCTCCACATCTCTTTTCTCTCCACATCTCTTTTCTATCCACATCTCTTTTCTCTCCACATATCTTTTCTCTCCCCATCTCTTTTCTCTCCACACCTCTTTTCTCTCCACATCTCTTTTCTCTCCACACCTCTTTTCTCTCCATATCTCTTTTCTCTCCACACTTATTTTCTCTCCACATCTCTTTTCTCTCCACATCTCTTTCTCTCCACATCTCTTTTCTCTCCACACCTCTTTTCTCTCCACACCTCTTTTCTCTCCATATCTCTTTTCTCTCCACACCTCTTTTCTCTCCACATCTCTTTCTCTCCACATCTCTTTTCTCTCCACATCTCTTTTCTCTCCACATCTCTTTTCTCTCCCCATCTCTTTTCTCTCCACATCTCTTTTCTCTCCACATCTCTTTCTCTCCACATCTCTTTCTCTCCACATCTCTTTTCTATCCACATCTCTTTTCTCTCCACATATCTTTTCTCTCCCCATCTCTTTTCTCTCCACACCTCTTTTCTCTCCACATCTCTTTTCTCTCCACACCTCTTTTCTCTCCATATCTCTTTTCTCTCCACACTTATTTTCTCTCCACATCTCTTTTCTCTCCACATCACTTTTCTCTCCACGTCTCTTTTCTCTCCACACCTCTTTTCTCTCCACACCTCTTTTCTCTCCACACCTCTTTTCTCTCCATATCTCTTTTCTCTCCACACCTCTTTTCTCTCCATATCTCTTTTCTCTCCACACTTATTTTCTCTCCATATCTCTTTTCTCTCCACACCTCTTTTCTCTCCATATCTCTTTTCTCTCCACACCTCTTTTCTCTCCATATCTCTTTTCTCTCCACACTTATTTTCTCTCCCCTTATATTGTATCTCCTCTTCTCTCCTCTAGCTTTTCTCTTCTTTCCTCTCTTTCCTCTCTCCTCTCCTTCAGAACTATAGCCAGGACAATCCACAGGCTCTTTGAGGGATTCAGTCTGTCTTCTTGTTTGTTCAGCCACTCTCTCTCTCTATCTATCTATCTATCTATCTATCTATCTATCTATCTATCTATCTATCTATCTATCTATCTATCTATCTATCTATCTATCTATCTCTCTCTCTCTCTCTCTCTCTCTCTCTCTCTCTCTCTCTCTCTCTCTCTCTCTCTCTCTCTCTCTCTATCTGTCTATCTCTTTCTCTGTCTCTCTCTCTCTCGTACAATTATCGGGTGAGGGACCCCGAAAGTATTCCCAGACCCTTAGAATAAGAACATTAAATGTTGTTTCAGTTCGAGCTCTGTCTCGTGTCGGCCACTCCCAGTAATGGGGTATGTGCCTGAGCATATACACACATACACACAATTCTATACCAAGCACACTATTCTTTTAACCATATCCTTTTATTTATATTAACTTCTGTAAATCTAAAATGGCTTACTTAAGAATAGAAGAGGGGTGGGACCCAGGTTTCTCTTAATATTATTATTTTTAATATTATTTTTATTAATATTGTTATTACCATTATTATTTACATTATTGTTCTTATTATTATTAACATAATAATAATTTATTATTATTATTATTATTATTGTTCTTCTTCTTCTATTGTATTCTATATTCTCAGGCCCAATCCCCACTTTTCCTGTTTGTTTATAAATAAATGGTAGGTTATGTTGGACTGATAACAATGAGGACTCCAGGTGGTGGGTGTTTGTTAGGCAGGTGTCAGAGGGTTTCATTACACGCAATGCTTGTTATCACCCACCCTCCTCCTCCTCCCCTCCCCCCTCTCTCTCTCTCTCTCCGCGCCATTATTTTTGTGGACGTGTTGGTGGTGTTTATTACCGATAGGCAGATGTCAGAGGGTTTCCCACCTCGCCTTTTGTTCTCTTTCTCTCCCTCTCTCTTTGGCTTGTATCCATTCGGCCCTATTCAGCCTACTGTTTTAAGACGTTTACCCCCATCCAGGTTCAATATTTTCCTGGCGAGCGGTAGTGAGCCAGCATTTATATATTTTTGTATTGACAGCAAGCTAAATTTGTACATTTTTCGATAGAAAAATGTCTCCAAGCCTGATTTCTCCACACAATGCTGGATCGCTATCGCTCGCCAGGAAAAAATCGACACCTGGACGGGGATAAACGTCTTAAAACAGTAGGCTGAATGGGGCCGAATGGATACAAGCCAGGGAAAGAGAGAAAAGGAGAGAGAGATAACAAAAAGCCGGTGACCCCCCTTAAACGCAATGCTAGTTATCACCCGGTCTTCCTCCTCCTCCCTTCTCTCTCTCTCTCTCTCTCTCTCTCTCTCTCTCTCTCTCTCTCGCTCTCTCGCTCTCTCTCTCTCTCTCTCTCTCTCTCTCTCTCTCTCTCTCTCTCTCTCTCCGTGCCATCATTTCTGTGTACGTGTTGTTGTTGTTGTTGTTGGTGGTGGTGGTGTTGTTGTTTGTTAGCGATAGCGCGCCCCACATGCCGGGAAGCGCTACCTCTGCCACCGACTCCATCTGCTGTCCTGGCCAGACACTATCAGGGTAAAGATCCTCGGAGAAACTCTGTGGTGGCGAGGCTACTTTCCGGGACACGTCACTTCAAGGACACTAATGTACACTTGATGACAATTCCATATGAATATTGTTTTTTTCCGCCCGCGGTAGTTGCCGGGGAGATATCCACTTGAGGATTTTTTTTCTTGACTCCTTTCTCCCTCATGTTTAGCTCCATTGTTTTTCTAATTTTAAGACGTTCGCGCCATTATTTTGACGATTTTAAGAACTTTCGACCCATTTCTGTCAATTTTAAGACCTTTCGTGCCATTTAGGTGTCGATTTTATCCTGGCGAGCGTAGCGAGCCTTTTATTTAAGAGGAACCGGCTTTCACCCGGGACATTTTTCTACCGAAAAATGTACAAATTTATCTTGAAATGGGCTCAAGGCGGTGTAATCTTAAGCTTGATGGATATCTAGAGACCAAACTAAAAAAAAAAACCTTAACCCCTACAGTACCAGGGAGGTCCTTTTTATCATATTTTGGTAACTACTAGACGATTTTATTCAGCTTAGGAAGGACCTCTAGCAATAATAAGGCTTCATACTATATCAACCCACCCTTTCAACTACCACAGATCCTTCCTAAGTTGCATAATATCTTCTAAATATTGCTAGAATGAAATATAACACACGTCGCTGGTTCTCAATAGGTCAACATGTAATGATGGATGTTTATAGGTAGACTGTGCTGTGTTCTTTCGAGCTTGAGGGGGGTTGCCCAGCCTGGTACACAGGAGCTATAGTCTATTCGCTGTAAGTAGGCGAGAAATCATGAACCTCTAACCTCTGTAACTCGAAAACGACTAGAGTAATCGAGCTGATATTTCTACCATTTTGGGAAGGGTCCGCCAAGGCATAGATGTGGAAATGTACAACCCATTTGCTCTATCCCTTTATGAGTTACAGAGGATAGAGGTCATGATTTATTGCCTACTTATCCAGGTTATCACAGTTCACCGCCCCACGTGACACGCCACAATGTCCTCAAGCTGCAGATTCCTATGCATAGTGTGCACGTGACGTCAGGTCACGTGACAATAATAAACAAAGCTGTACCTGGCCGGCTGCCGCGCGCTTGTACGCAAAGAGACTGATCAATTGTGTGTTGTACCAGGCTGTTTTAGCACACAAGGACAATACAATGTACTTTATTGATGTCTAGCAATCAAAAATATAAGGAAGATACATTAAGGAAACAATAACAAGCTTCATAGCAGTAACATAAAGCAATATGATGAATAGTTGATAAGAAAAATTTCCCGGCCAAAGGCCGGTTCCTCTTAAAATTTCAGGCTCGCTATCGCTCGTCAGGAAATAATCGACACCTAAATGGTACGAAAGGTCGTAAAATTGACAACGAAATGGGGCGAAAGGTGTTAAAATCGCCAAACTAATGGGCCGAACGTCTTATGATCTCAACAAAATGGGGCTAAACATGAGGGGGAAGGAGGTCCAGAAAAACGGTCTGCCTAGGCTTAACAATGATCTGTACTGACATACATTGTCTCATTTTACACAATATATTTTTATACACAGGTATTTTACACAATATATTTTTATACACAGGTATTTTACACAATATATTTTTATACACAGGTATTTTACACAATATATTTTTATACACAGGTATTTTACACAATATATTTTTATACACAGATATTTTACACAATATATTTTTATACACAGGTATTTTACACAATATATTTTTATACACAGGTATTTTTATTTGTATCGATATATTTGGGAGAAAACCGCCGACGGTATAGGGTAGCGCCAAAGCAATCGGGCTGACATTTCTATCATTTGGGAAGAGTCCACCAGGAAATAGATGTGGACATTTACAGCCAGTTTGCTCTAGGTCCTTTTGAGTTACGAAGAAGTCAGGGATGGAGATAATTGTCAAGTTCGTTGGCGTTACCTTTAGCTATGCTGCATAATGTTGCATAATCTGGCAATATAGTTTTGGTGCTTGTTTACATTGGTATCGGGAAATAAAATATATATTAGAATATGCTTTGTGGCTTAAGGGGAGATCTCCACTTGAGGGATTTTTTTCTTGACCCCTTTCTCCCTCATATTTAGCCCCATTGCTTTTGATATTATAAAACGTTCGCCCCATTAGTTTGGCGATTTTACGAACTTTCACCCCATTTATGTCACTTTTTAGACCTTTCGTCCCATTTAGGTGTCGATTTTATCCTGGCGAGCGATAGTGAGCCTGTAATTTAAGAGGAACCGGCCTTCGGCCAGGACATTTTTCTACCGAAAAATGTACAAATTTATCTTGAAAGGGCCTCAAGGGGGTGTAATTTTAAGCTTGATGGAGGTCTAGGGAACAAACTAAATACCTCCACTTAAGGGGAGGCAGACCGTTTGTTTGGTCTGTTAAATCATTTATTCATATATTGTTATAGTTTCCTCCCTAGACCTCCATCAAGCTTAGAAAAACACCCCCTAGACCCCCCTTCAAGATACATTTGTACATTTTTCGGTAGAACAATGTCCCGGCCAAAGGCCGGTTCCTCTTAAAATTACTGGCTCGCTATCGCTCGCCAGGTAAAACTCGACACCTAAATGCCGCGAAAGGTCTTAAAATTGACAACTAAATGGAGCGAAAGGTGTTAACATCGCCATACTAATGGGCCGTATGTCTTATAATCTCAAAACTAATGGGGCTAAACATGAAGGAGAAAAGGGACCAGAAAAGCGGCCCATGTCCCCTTAGGACTAATAACACTTTCATTCTTAAGTTACTTAGACGAGAATTGCTCCAAAATATTGCCGGAAGAAGCGCTCGTGTGATTCTTGATTCTTTTATACAAATTCTCCAGCTCACTTATCGTCGCCTTTTTGGTCTCTTCTTGTCCTTCATTTCATCTCTCGTCTTAGCTATTATCTCTTGTTGACTATATTATTTCTATGTGTAAGAAGGAAACAAATGGCAAAGATACCTGTAACAAGTACTCCCCCCCCCCCCCCCCAAAAAAAATGGAAGAGTGACAGAGTCAAATTCAAGGTGAGATGTAGTCAAAACGTCCGAACAAGCAGTTTAAGTCGTAGGATGAGGGACAGATTGATTGCAGGAGAGAGCTCCAGAGTTTACTTGTTGAGTGAAAGACTGGAACAATCGGTTCGCGCTTGGGTTGGAGAGTTAGACAGAATAGTGGTGAAAATGTGTTACTCCTTCTCTCCCTTTATATAATTTTGTGTAGTAATATATCCACTGTGTCACCCTTTCTACAACCCCCATACCAGGAATCATAGATATTCTTCCACCGTCTCCGAATGTTAACGTTCCTATTATCTCCTATACACATTATCCTACTTTCTCCTAAGTCTATTTCCCTATCTCTAATTTCCCTTCCTTTTTCCTATAATTCACCAATCTTTGCTTTCCTATTTTCCCAATCCGCCTTTTCCTACGTTCTCCTATCCCTGTTTCCCATTTGCCTACGTTCTCCTATCCCTGTTTCCCATTTTCCTACGTTCTCCTATCCCTGTTTCCCATTTGCCTACGTTCTCCTATCCCTGTTTCCCATTTGCCTACGTTCTCCTATCCCTGTTTCCCATTTTCCTACGTTCTCCTATCCCTGTTTCCCATTTTCCTACGTTCTAGTAATCCCTGTTTCCCATTTTCCTACGTTCTCCTATCCCTGTTTCCCATTTTCCTACGTTCTCCTATCCCTGTTTCCCATTTTCCTACGTTCTCCTATCCCTGTTTCCCATTTGCCTACGTTCTCCTATCCCTGTTTCCCATTTGCCTACGTTCTCCTATCCCTGTTTCCCATTTTCCTACGTTCTCCTATCCCTGTTTCCCATTTTCCTACGTTCTCCTATCCCTGTTTCCCATTTTCCTACGTTCTCCTATCCCTGTTTCCCATTTTCCTACGTTCTCCTATCCCTGTTTCCCATTTGCCTACGTTCTCCTATCCCTGTTTCCCATTTTCTTCTACCGCTATTTTCTCCTATCTCTGTTTTACTGTTTTCCCAATCTCTATTTTCCTATTTTCACCCATTTCTAATTTCTTATTATCCCTATCCCTATTTTCCTCTCCTCTCCTCTCCTCTCCTAGTTTTCCTTTTTCCCCCATATCTCTGTTTTCCTTTTCCTATTTACCCTATCCCATTTTCCTATTTCCCATCTACTCTTTTCCTATTTCCGTCTCCTCTCAGTTTCTCACCCTTGCCTAGTTCCAATGTACCTCGCTCTCTCTTTCATTTTTTGTTTCTCTCTCTCTCTCTCTCTATTTATCTATCCATTTATCTCTCTCTCTTTCTCTGTCTGTCTGTCTGTCTCTCTCTCTCTCTCTCTTTTTATGTCTATCTCTATATAGCTATCTCTATATATCTCTATCTATTTATCTATATTATCCAATGTACCTCGCTCTCTCTTTCATTTTTTCTCTCTCTGTCTGTCTCTCTCTCTCTCTCTCTCTCTCTCTCTCTCTCTCTCTCTCACACACACACACACACACACCCTTTAACTCTATTTTTGTATTTCTTTCCAGTTCTTTTTCCCTCCCGACATCGCGACCCACTTACCGGAAAACGTCACCTCCATCACCGTTCTCCATTTTCTATTGTATTCCCATTTTCTTTGTTCGTAGCTCTTCTTCCATATTATTCTTTATCTTACTTTTTCCTATTATCCTTCCTTCCTAGTTCTCTCCTCTCTCTCTCTCTCTCATTGTACCTTCTTTTGTGCGTGTGTGTGTGTGCGCTTGCGTGTGTGTGTGTGTGCGTACGTGTGTGTGTGTGTGTGCATAATTAACGTTTGTACTGATAAACACATCGTTAATTGCGTTTGTGTGTGTGTGTGTGTGTGTGTTGTTATAGTTGCTGTTTATAGAGATCCATCCTAAATTGCCTAAACTCGTGGAATGCTAACCATAATAAACTATAAACACGAGTCCTCAACTACTGAACCAGGAAGTGCTTTACATGTCTGGCTGCGATGGTCTTTTGTTCTCTTGTCTCTCCTTATATCTCTCTCTCTCTCTCTTTATATCAAGACACCTTAGCTCCCAGTGCACAACGAACCGGATCATGATTATGTCCGCCTGTATTAAATTATGTATTATGCTGATTTATACCATTGCCTATTTTTGTAATAATTGTATTCAGCTAACTATGATCTCAATAACCATTGATGTAATGAAAATATGAATAGTCTCCTCATACGATTGCACTAGTTCTGTAGTGCTATTATGTACAACCTGTCAATTAATAATTCAGTCACTACAAGTTTGCTTGCTTTTTTTTTTTTTTGTGTTTTTTTTGTTTTTTAATGAGATACGTATATACAGACCATGTGACAATTACATGAGGAAACTATAATAACACATCTGAATAATGCCAACCTGACTTATAAACACAAATATGAATGTAACCAGACGACGATGCTGTTGTTTCAGTGGAATAATGGCTCTTTGAGCAGTATGTATCGCCTTACTAGTGGTTGTCCCCTCACAGGATGGGGGGCGCTGCTCAATAAACTCGCCCCTCGGGGCAAAATCAAAATCAATCTCTTTATATATATATATATATATATATATATATATATATATATATATATATATATATATTTCTCATCTCGCCGACGACAAAATGATAGAAATTCAGTGTTAACCGAAGAAGACAAAATTAAGCTGCACTCGGATTTAAATGCATTAGCTGAGTGGTCTGAAAAATGGCAGATGTCATTCCTCAAAATAGGTAATAAAGAATACATAAAATAATAATACAAGATGAAAGGCCAACCAATTTATGCTAGTGCAATATTTAAAGTCGTTGGGTTCTAATATCTGAATAATTTATGATATCCGATCAATGTGCAGCAGTTGCGATCAAGGCCAATAGAGCATTGGGATAAGCTGAAAGAAATGTTATTTATATAGACAAGCATAATATAGTACCACATTCTAAATCATAGTGAGGCCCCATCTTGCATGTGGCGTGCAGTTCTGGTCTCCTTATCTGAACAAGGACATTGAGCAACTCGAGTCAGTGCAGCATAGAGCAACAAAGTTGATGCCACCACTAAGAAATAAATCCTATCACGAAAGATTAACCCTTAAAAAGCGGCTCACCACATAAGTCGAGTTAAATAAAGCTGGACTATGTGGCGGCGCTCGACATAACTCGAGTGGCAATTTCAGCACGTAATGTTGCTGAGAGAGAGAGACAAGTGGTGGCAGGAGAGTAGCGAGCGTATGACTGCTCCAGACCACCGCGGCGAACCTACTGACACGAATATCACCTCCCTCCTACCTCTCTCACTCGCTATATACGGAATTGTATCGGGAAAGTGGCTAATTACCTGCTTTTTGCACTCGCGTTGCACGGTTATTGCAAGAAAACTAGCCATCATAAAAGGATCGTTATGGTGTCATTCGAAAGCTCTGTTTATGCCCTTTCAGGGATAGATACTTGTTTTACGTTCTGGGTCTTATTTAGGCATGAAAATGATCACGTAAACAGCCCTATTTTGGCTAAAAACACCCCGCTGGGCGGTACATATAAATAAACCGCATAGGCCGCTCGTAAAGGGTTAATAAGAAAATTTGATTTGTTTTCCCTTCAGAAATAAGATTGTGAGGTCAATTAATTGAATGTTTCAAGATGTTAATGGAAGGTTTTCCGTTTGTTCCATAGACCTCCACAAAGCTTAAAACAATACCCCCCGACTCGGGTATGAGATTATTTTTGTACATTTTTTGGTAGAAAAATGTATCGGCCGAAGGGACATCAATATAAGCTCATCAAATTGGGGAAACGGAATGAAATTAAAAACCATGAGTGCGAATAGTGATATCACGAAGCACTTCTTCACCTACAGTGTGGTCAACGAGTGGAACAAACTAAACAAATTGCCAGAGACAGTTGTACAATGTAATACAATTGACACACTCAAAAGGAGGCTAGACATCCATTTCCAGGATGTTGGATATAATTAGGTTAAACATTAATATTAGTTTTAAGTATACAATATTTCTCAACTTAGTAGTCATGTACTTAACCTTTAACTGTATTGATGCGGAGAGTGTTTAAGATCTGCATGTGGTAACCCAGGTTCGAATCCCGGTAGGATCGCATGCTTTCATTAATTTCATTGGGAGGTGTTTGGTGTAGTGAGTGAAAATAATAAATGAGATTATTATTATGAATTTCCCAGTATACATTTTCTCATTTTGCTGGGGGTCTTGTTTCCTCAACTAAATTTCATACAGACTCAAGGTTGGAGGGAGTGGTGGGTGGGGAGAGAGCCTTCTGCTTTGCTGTCTTTACCTCCCACTTTATAGCAAATCCCATGTTATAATTAAGTCCAGACTGCCTAGTAGGGACCGCAAGGTCTGTGTAGTCTGTGTATCTATGTAACTCTCATGTACCCATCTCTCTCTCTCTCACACATCCACATACACACACACACAGACACACACACACACACACACACACACACACACACACACACACATACACAGAGACACACACACACATACACACACCTTATTATTTTGTTTACCCCTCAGTGGTCTTTGTCCCTGGTAAAGCGCTACCTCTTTCACCGCCTCCACCAATTGTCCTCTATAGGGAGCCTGTGGTAAGAGAGAGTGGCCATCCCATTCTTTGGACTCCATTTTGTTGCCTCAATTATCAAAGAACTTGGTTATGCTTTAATTTTGATCATGTAGAACTAGCCATTCACCAAACTCAAACTATATATTATCCTGTACTAATATTCCCAAATGTTTATTATAGGTACGGAGATTTAAATGTACAGTCGTGGTTGTTAACCCTTTCCCTGTGGGAGACATTCCTGAACGCCATGGGAATTTACAGGCTTTTAAAGCCTCTAAAAGCCTGTAAAATTGAGTGCAAGAGAGCAGGAGCGCGACAGGTCACACGGTTGTCTCCCAGCCAAGCGGCCGTGGCACTGAAGGCTCTGAATTAGAGTCTCGCGAGATATACAGTGCTGCCAAAGGCAAATGTAGCGACTAGCGAGACATTAGCTAGAATTGCTCATTTTAGCGAATGTCTATGGTAGCGCTGCGGGTGAACCCCGTGAACTACGAAGCTCGTTTTGGTGTCATTTTGAAGCTATTTTCTTCTAGTTTTTGGCTGAATACATTTAATTTAATTCAGATGCATATATATGTATATATCCATGTATATTTTGATCAATAATTGGTATCAACAATATCTAAGCAGGATTTCTTCCTTTCGAGTGAGATATACAAATATGTTCCTACACTCACACAGCCTATTCACCCGTCTGACAGTTATTAATGCAGCACAGAGTGAGCTTAATGTAATAACAGCTGAGACATGACTTATTTGCGCTGGCGTAAAATCTCGCTACTAAGTGATGACTCGATTCCTAGTACCTTTCGTTCAGAAAGTGTTATCTGGCAACAATTGAGGCTCTATTATGTACCTTTACAACACACCGGGGAGAACTGTATTTAAGGAAAAAATACCAAAAACACTATAAGTATTGTTGTCATATATTTTTCTCATTACGTGAGAGGAAACTAAATATTATGACGAATATAAATATTAAACGAAAAAATTTGAATCTCATAGTATTTTGCTCACTAGATTCAGGATTAAAATGTGGAGAAAGTCTCTTAATTCTTGTATTACTTTTTAAACCAACAATACTGCAGGAAAGTATCTCATAACATTTATATCAACAGTTAAAAGTAATATTCAAATGATGAGTGTCAATAAAGCACGTAAATAAACATATAAACAAAGTTATCTCCAGTATATTTTGTGAGAAAGTTTAAATACTCGAGAACAGCTTGTAATTTGTATAGACAGACAGTGAAATTTCACTTATAAATTACATAGTATCCCATAGGGACTCCCATATAAGAACAGAAGATGGAACGGCAAGTGGTAAAGAACAAAGGTGAATATAAAAGCAGAAGAGATACACTCCTCATATCCTGACAATGACTGACTTGCTCGCTGAACAGCCTCCAGGCCCCTGGTAGTGCAAAATGCTAGATAGTGCATGCAAATTAAATATTTTCATTATTCTATAAAGGAATTGAAAACAATCCTTACATATATTTATTCAAACTACAACACAAAGTAATTTATAGGGCATAAGTAAGTTAATTTTGTCAGTAGGCCGATCATTGGGAATAAGCAAAGATCTATAGTTTGAAATTAGGAAAAGACCGGGCTCCGAGTGGCAGCAGAGAGTTCCAGCAGTAGCCAGATTTGGAGACTTGTCCGAAGAGTTAAAAAAAGCGAGTCATCACTTCTAAGCGCAATTGTACATATATTCTCAAAGCTATTTCGAGTTGAATTGAAACCTCTTGCTGATTCTTTACCGGATAGTTGTATTTCGGAGGTTCCTTTAAATTTTTCGAGGCTTCTTGATGTATCAGAAATTATGACCGCATCTGTACATAGAGGAAACTATCATAAGTGGCAACAACATGGCAGAGGCTGGCCGATATCAGTTACAGTCACAGTAGTTCCCTTTCCAATTTTCCCTTACCCACTCTAATCCACTGTTTGTACACTTGATCCTCAAAGTTTTGGTGGACAAGCAGCCTAGACGGGTTACTATACTTGTTGTTGATTGATTTCCTTTGTACTCCTTTGTACTCCTTTGTACTTCTTTGTACTATACGGTCTTTAGCCCTGACCAAGCTGTGTTTCTGAAGGGTGTCTCCCTCTCCTCCAGGCCAAGGGGTACTCTCTCTGGGACATGTCACAGGGCAGCGTTCGTCACCGCAGTCAATGCTTCGTGTTTTACGCTTGTATTCGTAACCCTTTCGGTACCGGTAACATCATTTACATTATACTCGGGCAACTAATAGGTGATTTTTTTCAGCTTAGGAAGGATGTCTACCAATTAAAAGGCTACAGGCTATCTCCATTAATCCTTTTAGCTACCATATATCCTTCGTATGCTTCATGAAATCGTCGAAATTTGGCTAGAATAGTTTTAGGATGACGTCGTCGCCGGTACAGGAGGGGTTAAATGATCATCTCCCTAAGCAGTGCTGTTAATGGACGATATAACTTGAAAAATTATGCTGCCTTTATAAATGAGAATGCTAATCCGTTTGCCCTCTATAAATATATATCATTATCACAATATTCGCTCGGTAGCAAGCGCTGCAAAGGGAAAATAATGGCTTAAGGGGGCAGTACTCGCTTTTTCTGGTCCCCTTTCTCCCTCATGTTTAACATATTGGTTTTGAAGGTTTAAGACGTTCGTTCCGTTAGTTTGACGATTTTGACACCTTTGCCTCATTTTGTTGTCAATATTAACATCTTTCGTGACTTTTAGGAGTCTATTTTTTCCTGGCGATTGATAACGAGCCTCATATTTTAGAAGGAACCGGCCTTCAGCCGGGAATTTTTCTACCGAAAAATGTACTAATTTATCTTGAAAGGGGGTGTTTTTGTAAGCTTGATGGAGGTCTAGCGAGGAAACTCAAAACTTAATAAATAAATAAATATATAGACCAACAACCAAGCACTATCCCCTTCGTGGTGCAGTGCATAGTGTGTTGATCTTCGGTGTGAGCATCCTAGGTTCGAATCCCCGGACTGCCACATATGGTTGTTAATTTCATTAATCGATTTTAGGAGTAGAGTTGGTTGGTGGAGAGAACATAATAATACAAGTTTTGTCAGTTCCTAGTCTCGTTTCTTTAGGAGTAGAGTTTAGGAGTAGAGTTGGTTGGTGGAGAGAACATAATAATACAAGTTTTGTCAGTTCCTAGTCTCGTTTCTTTTAATATATCTTTACCGTTCCCTCTTCCGCTCTCTTTATCTCTTTCCTTGCTTACCTCTCCTCTTCCTCTCTCTCTCTCTCTCTGTGCTTACCTTTGTTTACATTTACGTTGGTGGCTTTTTCTCTTTTTCTTGTTTATTTTCTCTCTTCTAACTTTATCTCTTTATTTGCTTACCCTCTCTCTCTCTCTCTCTGTCTGTGCTTCTTCTATCGTGTTCTAACTTTATATCTCTCTGTTCTCTCTCTCTCTCTCTCTATCTATCTCTGTGCTACTTTTTCTCTCTTCTCACTTTATCTCTTCTTACCTCTCTCTCTCTCTCTCTCTCTCTCTCTCTCTCTCTCTATCTATCTCTGTGCTACTTTTTCTCTCTTCTCACTTTCTCTCTTCTTACCTCTTCTCTCTCTCTCTCTCTCTCTCTCTCTCGGTGCTACCTACTGCATATTTACATTTACTCAGGCGGCTTTTGTCCCTCTGATAGCGCCACCTCCTCCTACGTCGCCCTCCGCCTATTGTCCTGACGAAGCTGTTGTGTCTCTGAAAGGCCTCTCTTCCCCTTTCTCCGGGCTAATAGTAGGCCTACTCTCTCGGGGACATGTCTCAGGGCAGCGTTCGTTGTCTTTGTCGATGCTTCGGGTTTTAGGCCTGTATTTTTAGCCCTTTCTGTATCGGTGACATCCTTTACATTATACTCCGGCAACCATTAGACAATTATATTCAGTTGAAAAAGGGCCTCCAGCAATTAACAGGCTTCAAACTATCTCACTTAACCCTTTTTACTGCCACAGATCCTCCTTAACCCGTTCAGTACCAGCGACGGCTCTCTGCCGTCAGTAGATAAATCACTCCCTAGTCCCAGCGACGGCAGAGAGCCGTCAGTAATATACTTTCCCTGTAACTGCCAGTATCAGGCAGTGCCTGGTACCACGACCGTTTGAGCACTGCTCTAGAGTTGGCAACACTTCTCAGCTTATATCCAAGCCCCTACAGGCTACAGGCTGGGAGAGCCAGTATTCCTCCATCTTTTGAGGTGGAAGGTTGTTTTATCTTGCCATTTTGGCCACATTGCTTGGGACTGGGGGGAATTTGTTATTACTGTAGCCTATGGTACAGTAGGGGTTAAAATGCACAAAATCGTCTGAATATAGCTAGAATAATATTAAAAAGACGTCGCCGGTACAGAAAGGGTTAAATAATGATCTTCCATCAATATAGCTAGAATAATATTAAAAAGACGTCGCCGGTACAGAAAGGGTTAAATAATGATCTTCCATCACAATTCCATTAATGGATGAAATAAAGATGACACTACCTTTCGAAATAGGAATACTAATCCATGTAGTCTCTATATACAACACTCATTCCCAGAATATTCGTTCCGCATCAAGCGCTGCAAAGGGAAAAATGGCTTAAGCATACAAGTTTTAGTCTGTTCTTCTTTTCTCTATATCTAACATATCGTATCTTTTCTTTCTCACTTTCTCTCTTTCTTTTTCTAACCTCTCCTCTTTCCATGCCTATCTTTATTTGTATTTATCCTGGTAGCATTGGTAGTCTAGTTCCCGACCCTATGATTTACTGTAGAAAGACCCAGAAATGTTAATTCATGTAAACTATTTTTTTGCAGAATTATGTTCTTGATAGTTAGGAGAGACAAATTACCTTGGTTGCTACTTGGTCAACATTAAGCATTTCCCATAATTCAATATGTCGGGTCAACATTTTGGCAACTCGACTATGGTCCCTGTGAAGCGCTATCCCCTTCACCGCCTCCTCCTATTGTTCTGCCAAAGGTATTGTTGTGACTCTGAAGGGCCTCTATATCCTCCAGTACCCCAGGCTACGCTCTAAAGGGGCCCTCACACAGTCTGGAGTGCGAGCTAGTGGGAGTCTTAACAGAAGTCACTAGGAGTCGCTATAGTCACTAGGAGTCGCTATAGTCACTAGGAGTCATCGATTTTCACCGCGAGCGAGTGGGAGTCTAACAGGAATTGCTAGGAGTCGTTAGAGTCACTATAGGAGTCATCGATTTTCACCGCGAACAGGCCCGCGAGTCCGAATTTTCACCTACTCCAACGCCTTACGAGCGGGCCCGTCAGTAACTTCTACTACCCGCCAAGCGGGTTTTTTTTACCCTACACGACCTTGTTTCCGTGCTCTTTTTCATGCATAAACAAGAGCCAGAGCGAAATACAATTATGTATCCCTGAAAGGGCATTAAATGAGCTTTCCAATGACACCAGAACCATCCTCCTACGACCACGCGTTCTCTTGCAACGATCGTGCAAGACGAGTGCAAAAACCCTAAAATACGGTAATATCCTTACATAATTCCCTGTGTAGCGAGGGAGGAAGGGTGGATGTGTGTGGAGTAGACGTCAGTAGGCGCGCGGGACCCGTGCCGAGCGGTCATGAGCCGACCTATGCTCCTCCCACCGCTCGTCTCTCTCTCAGAGCCATTATTGCTCAAAAATTGCACACGGACTTAAGTCAGGCCCCGCCACATAGTCCTTTCTTCTCTAGCCCGACTTAAGTCCACCCCCGCTAGACAAGGGTTAAGGCATTAACTCTATTTAGTCCGAGTGGGGGTGTTTTGGGATCTCCCTGTTTCACTCAATTAGTTTCGAAATTTTAAGATGTTTCACCCCATTAGTTTGGCGATAATATTACGCTTGACCCCATTCAGGTGTTGATTTTGATCTGGACGAGCGATAGCGAGCCTGTAACTTGGAAGAAATCGGCTCTTGGCCGGGACATTTTGTTATCGAAAAATCTATTAATATAGTCAAGAGAGTCTAGGTGGGCATATAGTCAAGAGAGTCTAGGTGGGCATATAGTCAAGAGAGTCTAGGTGGGCATATAGTTAAGAGAGTCTAGGTGGGCATATTTATTTTTTGTTTATTTTTTTTTTTTATTATTATTATTTTTTTTTTTAAAGGAAATCTGGAAGGGCAGTTTTGTTAGCCTAGGGGACCAAACTAAAATTTCACCGTCTCCTTCTCTCGTCTTCTCTGTGTTATCCTTATTCCCTATTCTTCTGCTGTGTTATCCTTATTCCCCATTCTTCTCTGGGTTATCCTTATTCCCCATTCTTCTCTGGGTTATCCTTATTCCCCATTCTTCTCTGTGTTATCCTTATTCCCCATTCTTTTCTCGGTTATCCTTATTCCCCATTCTTCTCTCAGTTATCCTTATTCCTCAATCATCAGTTATCCTTATTCCCCATTCTTCTCTGGGTTATCCTTATTCCCCATTCTTCTCTCAGTTATCCTTATTCCCCATTCTTCTCTGTGTTATCATAATTCCCCATTCTTCTCCCAGTTATCCTTATTCCCCATTCTTCTCTGTGTTATCATAATTCCCCATTCTTCTCTCAGTTATTTTTATTCCCCATTCTTCTGTGTTATCCTTATTCCCCATTCTTCTCTCAGTTATTCTTATTCCCCATTCTTCTCTCATTTATCTTTATTCTCCATTCTTCTCTCAGTTATCCTTATTCCCCATTCTTCTGTGTTATCCTTATTCCCCATTCTTCTCTCAGTTATTCTTATTCCCCATTCTTCTCTCATTTATCCTTATTCTCCATTCTTCTCTCAGTTATCCTTATTCCCCATTCTTCTCTTTATCCCTATTCCCCTTTCACCAGTTATCCTTATTCCTCTTCTCTCAGTTATCCTTATTCCCCATTCTTCTCTTTTCCTTTCTCTCTACACCTTCCTTTATCTTTGTATTTATTGTGGTGGTTGTTGTCCCTCTGATAGCGCTGCCTCCGTCACCGTCTCCGCCTATTGTCCTGACGAAGGTGGTGTGTCTCTGAAAGGCCCTCTCCTCTTCCAGGTCACCAGGGTACTCTTGGGGAATGTCACGCCATGGTGACATTGGTACAGTCGGCCAAATAAGTCATGTTGCGTCACCAAGTATATTTCGATCCATAATTGGTATCAGCACTATCTAAGCATTAATTCATCGTTTCGAGTGAGATATAAAAGCATGTTCCTATCTTTACACACCCTATTCAACATCTGACAGACATTAATACAACACAGAGTGAATCAATTATTAATGACAGATGAGACACAACTTATTAGCGATACCGTACACTCGCGGGCATAGATTGTTGGCACCAATCGAGCAGGGCAGTACCCAGGGGAGGCCTCATAGGCATGTGGTAAGAGTTGCTGGAACTCCTGTTTCATTTGTCTGGCTTTCTTCACTGTTTCTGTTTGTGTCTCACCTACACAGAGAGTAATCCAGCTAACTCTCACAAGCACCTTCTCTTCCTATTCATTTCACTACAATAAACTAGCATACCACACTTCTTTCCAACACACACACACACACATTACTCTGTCTTTCTTCTATTCAACAGCTGAGTCCTGGAACTTTCTCCGAGAATCAGTCTTTCCCTCTTCCTATGATTTAAATTGCTTCAAACTCCGTGTGTCCAGGTATTTTGGCTCTAACGTCCCTTGATTTTGGCCCTGTCACTCTGAGGGAGGCACTCGCTACAGGCAGTTCTACCGTTTGCCTCCCTCACTCACATAGAAAACAAAACAAAACAACAACGTTAAAATAGCGACTATCACTCGTTCAACTTTTGGGGGACACTTGTTACAGGCAGCTTTGCCCATTGTCTTCTTCATACACATAGACAAAACAAATTAACATCAGAGATGGAAAAACGGGTCACGTTAAAGCCTTAATTAGGAGATTCAATACATAGGCCAAGAGCATTAGTTTTAACATGGACATTTCTGGTAACAAGCTGATTTTTTCAGGATAGGTTCAGGAATATGTCTAGAAGAACATACTAAAAGTCCTCATAAATCTTCCTTGAGCGTTTTCCGTAATCCAAGATGGCGTCCAAAATGGCCGCCATTTCATGTTTTTCTCATAACTGTGCAACTAGGTAACCCCAATACACACTTTAAATGTCTAAATATATGTTTTGAGACACAAGGAATCCAATAAAATACTTATTCAGATATTTTGAAACACACAAGTACCAATAAAACCGCTCAAGCTCTTCCCGAAATCCAAAACGTGCACAAACTTGGTATACTTCTCATTTGCATCAGTCATCATCTTCATCGTCGGATGCTGTATCTTCAATGTTAATGTCCGCTGACGTTGGGGCAATATCATCATCATTGTCATCTGTTAGTGTCGGTGCTGTATTATTGCAATTGAGGCCACTGCATTTACTGCACATCGAGGTACAAAAGAGTCCAAGTTTCTTGCAGCTACATATCATGCTTCTGCAACCATCTGGTTTGCACCCACATGCTACCATGTTCAGCAAAGTGTCGGGTGCAGCAGCAATGTCTGTCTCTACAGGTGCAAGAGTTCCCTCCTGAAATCTCCAGCACCATTCTGTTGGAGATAAATAGTTACCCATCCATTCTTGAACTGTAAGATAGGTGCGGTATGAATGTTGCTTGGCTGCAGCACTAGTTGGAGGCAGACTTTCTAGCTGAAAGGATGAATTCAGAGAACTGCGACCAATTGCCCGTTTGTATGCGATGTGACGGTAGTCATCAAGAGATTCAAAACTGCTGGCCCCATAAAGCTTAAGAATGAAGGCCTCCCCAGCTCTTTTTACCTCATCATGGGTACTTCCACTGTCTGTGAAGGTATCCAGCAAGTAATAGTCCTGTTTCTTGTGCATCATATTGAAAGCTTTACGCTTGCCCTGACGATATATTGCAGAGACGGTGTCACATCCTGTCACAGCATGAAGAAACATCAGGTGATTTCTAGTGTCCCCTATGCCATGCTGAATTTCATGAATGTTGAAGACTATGACAGGATTACTGTGGCATAGCATGTACATGTCTGTGGAAGGGGTTGCCCGAGCAACTAGCATGACCAGTAAGTCTGTGTCTGTACCAACGACAACAACTGGCACCTTTTCTGACTCTGCTACTGCTAGTGCTGTGGAGACAATCAGGGTGTCGGCGTCTGCTTCTGCCTGCTTGACACGTATACCAGCCATGAGCATTTTGTCATGTAGAGTTTGTATAAGTCTCCTCTTATTGCTGCTGTTGGCTAAGAAAGCTGCTTGGGTTGTGGTGGTTGGCATATCATCTTCAAATATGATGTCACTAGAGGTACACTTCTGGGCTCTTCGCCTCTGCTCAGCTACCTTTGTCGAAGTTGTGCTTTCATATCCATCGAACACCACCGTCGAATGAGCTCCATAATATTTCTAGATGTATGAAATATATAACTGAGCAACATTAGCATAGGTTGACGGTTGTGGCCAAACAACTATTAATAATCTCTTAATAATCATTTTATTGTGTTCCTTATGCCTCCAAACGTATATTTAGACATTAAAATGTTGTATTTCGGTTAACTAGTTGTGCAGTTATAAGAAATTCAGGAAATGACGGCTATTTGGACGCCATCTTGGATTGTGGAAAACGCTCAAGGAGGATTTGCGAGGACTTTTAGTATGTTATTGTAGACATATTCCTGGATCTATCCTGAAAAAATCAGCTTGTTACCTGAAATGTCCAGGTTTAAGCCTATGTGACCTAATGCTCTTGGCCTAACAGCTACGAGTATGTATGTACAAGGAATAATGGCCGTGACTGTACAATTGCTTCCATTATTTCCCTGGGCACTGGACTGAAACTGTGTCGAAGGCAAAGGAAACTCGAGTAACTTCACAGGTTCAAACTGTGTCGAACGCAAAGGAAACTTGAGTAACTTCACAGGATTCAAACTGTGTCGAATGGAAAGGAAACTCCAGTAACTTCACTGGGTTTAAAATGTATCGAACGTAAAGGAAACTTGGAGTAACTTCACAGGATTGAAACTGTCGAATACAAAGGCAACTCGAGTAACTTCACTGGATTCAAATTGTGTCGAAGGCAAAGGAAACTCGCGTAACTTCACAGGGTTCAAACAGTGTCGAACGAATAGGAAACTTGAGTAACTTCACAGGGTTTAAGGGGAGGTTTTTAGTGTGTTTCCTAGACTTCCATCAAGCTTGATATTACACCCCCTTGGCCCCCTTTCAAGATAAATTTGTACATTTTTCGGTAGAAAAATTTCCCGGCCGAAGGCCGGTTCCTCTTAAATTACAGGCTCGCTATCGCTCGCCAGGATAAAATCTACACCTAAATGGGACGAAAGGTCTTAAAAGTGACATAAATGGGGTGAAACTTCTTAAAATCGCCAAACTAATGGGGCGAACGTCTTAAAATCTCAAAAGCAATGGGGCTAGACATTAGGGAGAAAGGGGCAAAGAAAAAAATCCCTCAAGTGGAAACCTCCCCTTAAACTGTGGTGAACGCAAAGGAAACTCGAGTAACTTCACAGGATTGTTTTGTGGAATAAAAATCACTCTCTTTGCATTTCCTCTCCCTTTATCCACTCCATTCTCTTCCCCCTATTATCCTCTCTTTCCTCGCTTTCCCCTCAGTTCACGTTCAAATTTACTATATATTTTTAGAATTGTTTTGGTTGCCTTTGTCCCTGGTAACGTCACAGGCGTGTTTAGGGGAATATTTATCACTCTTTTTCACCATTTATTTTCCTTGTATCTTTTCTACTCTCGTTATTTTCTCTTCTCCCTCTCTTTTAACCCTTCTAGTACGATGAAATCCTTTTATATTTGTTTCGGGG
Organism: Paralithodes platypus; assembly: GCA_032716605.1. Taxonomy (NCBI): domain Eukaryota; kingdom Metazoa; phylum Arthropoda; class Malacostraca; order Decapoda; family Lithodidae; genus Paralithodes; species Paralithodes platypus. The sequence goes on along the minus strand of CM064533.1, from coordinate 7,494,535 downwards.
TAACAGTAGACGCTATAAAGCAGTTTAAAAAGGACCTATATTATTCAGAGGGTTTATTCAAACAGTATTCACCCCTATGAGTCCTTAGATTATAACACGAAGCAAATCGCCTAATGGTAACCAGAATAAGGCGAAAATGAGCTGAAATGCTTATCTTGACTAAATCTTAATTTGTGTGTTGGGTGCCTTTTGCTTGGTAGAGCGACCAGTAGATTTTCTAGATAGAAATAGACGATTATATGCAGTTTAAAAAGGTCTATCTATCTATATACTAAGCCCAATCCCCACTTTTCCTTTTTTTTTTTTTTTTGGGGGGGGGGGGGGGACTCAAGACAGAGCTAGAATTGGGACAACACAACAGAAAACAATGGACACACAAACACAAAATACAAATTCACACACATCTAGGTCATCCAGGAGAAGACCCAGATACCAGGGTCACCAAGGTCCCAAAAGGGTTTATGGGGCTAGTATTCACCCCTTTTGAATCCTAAAGGTATATTATAACTTTACAATTTGTCTAATACTAACTAATAATAACTTTAAGATCTTATGTTAGTCAGTAGATTTATTGAGATTGTATTTACCCCTCTGAGTCGTTTGACTTTCTTGCATTTCATAAATTTTATTTTAGTGAGCGTTGTTTCCACACAGCGATTTTGCTATGTTGTTTTGATTTTATATTGTCTTTGTCCCAGTTTTGGTTTGACTTTGTTTGCAAGTTTTACATTTTAAGTACAGTACATCACGCAAAGACAATCGTTTAATGGTAACCAGAACAAGATGAAAATAAGGTCGCTGAATGGGTTACCTTTACTTCATTTACATATTTGTTCTGGTTGCCTTTGTCCCTGGTGGAGTGACCTAGTTTCCCGGAAGCGCTACCTCTGTCGACACCTCTGTCTTTGTCCGGAAGAAGCGGTGGTGTCTTTGATGGGCCGTTCCTCCTCCAGGCGTGGGTTGGGTACTCGCGGGAACATGACGCAGCACAGACGGATGCGTACAGTCGCTGTCAGAAATTCCGGTACATGTTGAAGCCTCCTATTGATTATATGAACCCCCGAAACGCAAACATCTATCTATCTATCTGACTATCTATTGTCGGACTCTTTACTCCCCAGAATGAGGGTGGCTATACACAAAACGCCCCCAAGTGGACCTGTCCCCCGTGAGGACATTCCGTGCCAGTTAATTCAACGACTTACAGGATTGACCACTTAACTTAGGATCTGTCTGAATCCAAGGCCCTCTATGTATCTTTTTGCACCATGTTTTTCAACAGTGGAGGGTGGCTTGTTAATCCACCAACCTGCTTCACCCTTAGGTGAACAGTAAGGATTTGAATAAGGTATACTCCCCTAGACAGGTTGCCAACCAACACAATTAATCCCATCCACCCAGATATTTATAAGGTTGTCTGCCCTAGATGGGTTGCCGTCCTAGGCTGACGAATCTCATAAATATCAAGTGAAGAAATAATAAGAGGATTCATGTCAACCTAATGCATCTTCAAAAATATGTATGTATCATCATAAATGACCACCACAGTGTATTTGCTTCCATTAATTCCTTGGGCACTGGAATTATGGGGAGCGCCATAGAAACTCCGATAACTTCCCAGGTTTGTTTAGCAGAATCAAACCAATATGTCTCAGCTTTACCTTTTTTCCTATTTCCTCTACTTTCCTTTTTCCTTTTCTTCTATCTTCTCTCCTCTCCTCTCCTCTCCTCTCCTCTCCTCTCCTCTCCTCTTTCCTCTTCTTCTATCTTCTCTCCTCTCCTCTCCTCTCCTCTTTCCTCTTCTTCTATCTTCTCTCCTCTCCTCTCCTCTCCTCTTTCCTCTTCTTCTATCTTCTCTCCTCTCCTCTTTCCTCTTCTTCTATCTTCTCTCCTCTCCTCTCCTCTTTCCTCTTCTTCTATCTTCTCTCCTCTCCTCTCCTCTTTCCTCTTCTTCTATCTGCTCTCCTCGCCTCTCCTCTCCTCTCTTTCCTCTTCTTTTTTCTTCTCTCCTCTCCTCTCCTCTTTTCCTCTTCTTCTATCTTCTCTTCTTCCTCTTCTTCTATCTTCTCTCCCTCTCCCTCTCCTCTTTCCTCTCTTCTTCTCTCTTCTCTCCTCTCCTCTCCTTCCTCTTCTTCTATCTTCTCTCCTCTCCTCTCCTCTTTCCTCTTCTTCTATCTTCTCTCCTCTCCTCTCCTCTCCTCTTTCCTCTTCTTCTATCTTCTCTCTCCTCTCCTCTCCTCTCCTCTTTCCTCTTCTTCTATCTTCTCTCCTCTCCTCTCCTCTCCTCTTTCCTCTTCTTCTATCTTTTCTAGTATCCTCTTTCCTCTTCTTCCTATCTTCTACTTTAATTTTCTTCCATCTTCGCTGCTTTACTCTTCTATCTTCTACTATCCTCTTTCCTCTTCTTTTATCTTTTCTACTCTCCTCTTCTTCCTATCTTCTCTCCTCTATTCTTTCCTCTTCTTCCTATCTTCTCTCCTCTCCTCTTTCCTCTTCTATCTTCTCTCCTCTTTTTTTTATCTTCTCTTTTCTCTTCTCCTCCTCCCCTTTTTCCTCTTCTTCTATCTTCTATCTCTCTCTTCTTCTCCTTTCCTCTCTCTCCTCTTCTTTCTATTTATTTTGACTTCATTTAGGGTTTATTGAGATTGTATTTACCCCTCTGAGTCCTACAGTAGAGATAGATTGTATTTACCCCTCTGAGTCCTACAGTAGAGATAGATTGTATTTACCCCTCTGAGTCCTACAGTAGAGATAGATTTTAACATAAAGAAAATCGTCTAATGGTAACGAATAGTAGCGGTAACATTATACTATGTTACTCAGATGGTTTATTGAAATTGTATTTACCCCTTTGTGGCCTAGACATAGATTGTAAAGTACAGAAAATCGTCTAATGGTAACTAGAACCAGACGAACATGAGGTCATCGCTGAGAGGGTTAGTTTGACTTCATATTTGTTTTTATTTTCTTTGTAACCGATAGAACAACCCATTTTGGTTTCACTTTGTTTTCTTCTGAATAACAATTAATATGCGATTTTGTTTTGCAGTTTAAGGAGGTCTTATATTATTCAGAGAGTGTATTGAGATAGTATTTACTCCTTCAAGCCCACATTATAACTTTAACAATCGTTTAATGGTAGTGAGACCAAGACGGAAATGAGGTTACCGCGGCGACAGGGGTATCTTGAATTCATTTTCATATTTGTTCTCTTGTCTCAGAGCGACCCAGTTTCCTCGAAGCGCTACCTCTGTCACAGCCTTCGTCTTTGTTATCAAGAAACTGTCACTTGTGTTCTTAAAGGGGTTAGGGTTTATTTAATGGTAGAAATAATTATAAATTCATTATTTGTTTAGTTTCCTCTCTAGACCTACATTAAGCTTGAAAAAACATCCCCAAGATCTTCTAGATAAATTTGTACATTTTTCGGTAGAAAAATGTCCCGGCTGAAGGCCGGTTCCCCCTAAATTACAGACTTGTTATCACTCGCCAGGAAAAATTTGACACTGAAGGGGAAAAGGGGAGATATCCACTTGAGGGACTTTTTTCTTGACTCCTTTCTCCCTCATGTTTAGCCCCATTGTTTTCCTAATGTTAATACGTTCGCCCCATTATTTTGACGATTTTAAGAACTTTCAACCCATTTCTGTCAATTTTAAAACCTTTCGTGCCATTTAGGTGTCGTTTTATCCTGGCGAGCGATAGCGAGCCTGTAATTTAAGAGGAATCGGCTTTCAGCCGGGAAATTTTTCTACCGAAAAATGTACAAATTTATCTTGAAAGGGGCTCAAGGGGGTGTAATCTTAAGCTTGACCGATATCTACGGACCAAACTAAAAACCTCCCCTTAAATGAAACGAAAGGTCTAAATATTGACAAACAATGGGGCAAAAGGAGTTAAAATCGCCAAACTAATGGGCCGCATGTCTTATAATCTGAAAGCTGATGGAGCTAAACATGAGGGAGAAGGGAGGCCAGAATGAAACAACCCTTTCCTCTCAAGAATAGAAGACCCAGTTTCCTCGCAGCGCTACCTCTGTCACATGCAGCCTTCGTCTTTGTCATGCAGAAAATAGCCTTTGTATTCATAAACAATTACTTCCTTTCGCTGCACCGCTAATGGCCAAAATATCTTCAAGGGGCTAGTGCTTGGTTTTGGTGGGCTGCTTATTCAATTATTTATTTAATTTTGAGTATCCTCGTTAGACCTCCATAAAACTTAAAATAACACCTCCCTTTCAAGATATATTAGTACATTTTTCGGAAGAAAAAGTCCCGGTTCCTTAAAAAATTACAGGTTCGCCGTCGCTCGCCAGGAAATAATTGACACCTAAACGGCACGAAAGGTATGAATATTGACAAACTAATGGGACGAAAGGTCTCAAAAATCACCAAACTAGTGAAGGAACATCTTAAAATCTCAAAACTAATGGGTCTAAACATGAGGGAGAAGGACGTCCAGAAAATGCGAGTACCTCCCGCTTAAATATGACGTTAACTTTAGAAATAGTAGTGGTAAGTCGCGTCGTCAGGCATTGCGAAGGTAAAGAAATGTTTAAGAATTTTAGGGTAGATCTCATAATATTCTGAAAACTATTCTTTCTCTTCGCAGTTCCGTTAAGGGGAGATGGGACGTTTTTCTGGTCCCCCTTGTCCCTCATGTTTAGCCCTATTAGGTTTCAGATTATATGACCGTTTGCCCCGTTAGTGTGGTGATTTTACGACCTTTCGCCCCATTTCGTTGTCAAATTAAGAATTTTCGTGTCATTTAGGTGTCGATTCTTTCCTGGCGAGCGAAAGCGAGCCTGTAATTTAAGAGGAACCGGCCTTCGGCCGAGACAACTTTCTTTCGAAAAATGTATAAATTTATCTTGAAGGAGGGTCTTGAACGGGTGTGTTTTTTTTAAGCTTGATGGAGGTCTAGGGAGAAAACTAAACAAATAATAATTTAAAGATACATAAATGAGCCAATAAATACTGCCATCCCCTCTTAAAGGACCAACTAACCTGCCAAATGCCTTTATAATATGTATGTTAACCCGTGTGCTATCTGTGTAAACTAACTAATTCTTACAGTATTCGTTCGGTAGCAGGCGCTGGGGAGGTAAGGAATTGTTTAAGGATGGTGGGGGGGGGGGGGGGGGGGGAAAGAGGGGGTAGGAGAGGCGGGGGATTACTTTATATATTATATATATATATTGTATATATAAACTTTGCTCCCTAGACCTCAATCAGGATTGCAATCGCACCCGAGACCCCGAATATACAGTAGGTGAATTTTGTACATATTTCGGTAGACAAATATCCCGACCTAAGGCCGGTTCATATTTAATTACAGGCTCGCTATCGCTCGCTAGGAGAATCCTGACACCTAAATGGCACGAAAGGTCTCAAAATTAACACATAAATGGGGCGAAAGGTTTTAACCCCTTCAGCACGATCACGTAATGTTCATATTATTCGGGCTACCTTTAGGGGATTATCTTTAGTTTAATATCTACCTTTTGGACTCAAAGGGGTAAATACGATTTCAATAGATCCTCTGAATAACATAGCTCCTTCTTAAACTGCACAAAATCGTCTAAATATAGCTAGAATAAAATATAAATGATGTTGCCAGTACAAAAGGGATGAAATGTGTGTGTGGCCTTATAGGAGTGTGGCCATGTTGCCCTTCCTACTGGCAGGGCTCAAGCTAAGGAAGAGGATAAGCCAGCACCGGTAATTATAACCATACTGGGAGGCTACTGGTGTGGCCAGGAATTATGGTCTAGATACTGTGGGAACTAGGACATGTATACATACATACACTGGCACAATAAAGTTAGGGAAGATAGCAACGGAAATGGTAAGGGTGTGAAAGATAAGAATGGGCGAGTGATAGCCGAGAAGCAAGAGAGAGTCGAAAGATGGAGAGAGTACTTCAACGAATTGCTGAATGTAAGGAATGAAGTGCCAGCAAACATAGTTGGATGGGGTATGGGAGGGATAAGAAGTAGTGGAGGAGGAGGTGGGGATCAGGAGGTCAGAAGTGTGTGAAGCCATAAACAGAGTGAAGATGGGGAAAGCATCAGGAATAGATGGAGTGTGTGGGGAAATGCTGAGGTATGGTGGTGAGATAGTGATCGAATGGGTATGGAAAATGTGTAAACTAACATGGGAGAAGTGGAGTGTATAAGGGTAAAGGGGAAAGAGGAGTGTGTGGTAACTACCGGGGAATATGTCTTCTAAGTGGAGTGTATAAGGGTAAAGGGGAAAGAGGAGTGTGTGGTAACTACCGGGGAATATGTCTTCTAAGTGGAGTGTATAAGGGTAAAGGGGAAAGAGGAGTGTGTGGTAACTACCGGGGAATATGTCTTCTAAGTGGAGTGTATAAGGGTAAAGGGGAAAGAGGAGTGTGTGGTAACTACCGGGGAATATGTCTTCTAAGTGGAGTGTATAAGGGTAAAGGGGAAAGAGGAGTGTGTGGTAACTACCGGGGAATATGTCTTCTAAGTGGAGTGTATAAGGGTCAAGGGGAAAGAGGAGTGTGTGGTAACTACCGGGGAATATGTCTTCTAAGTGGAGTGTATAAGGGTAAAGGGGAAAGAGGAGTGTGTGGTAACTACCGGGGAATATGTCTTCTAAGGGGAGTGTATAAGGGTAAAGGGGAAAGAGGAGTGTGTGGTAACTACCGGGGAATATGTCTTCTAAGTGGAGTGTATAAGGGTAAAGGGGAAAGAGGAGTGTGTGGTAACTACCGGGGAATATGTCTTCTAAGTGGAGTGTATAAGGGTAAAGGGGAAAGAGGAGTGTGTGGTAACTATCGGGGAATATGTCTTCTAAGTGGAGTGTATAAGGGTAAAGGGGAAAGAGGAGTGTGTGGTAACTACCGGGGAATATGTCTTCTAAGTGGAGTGTATAAGGGTAAAGGGGAAAGAGGAGTGTGTGGTAACTACCGGGGAATATGTCTTCTAAGCGTAGTAGGAAAGGTGTACAGTAGGGTAGTGATTGTGAGAGTGAGAGCGAGAATGGAGAAATGGATAGGTGACGAGCAGGGCGGGTTTAGGAAGGGAAGAGGATGTGCCCTGAAATGTGTTGTGGCGATATACCTGGAGAAACAACCTAAATTGTTTGTTGCCTTTATGGACTTGGAGAAGGCCTATGACAAAGTGGATAGAGAAGGTATGTGGGAAGTACTGAGAATATACAGAGTAGTTGGCAAGTTGCTGAAAGCAGTGAAGAGCATGTATGAGGGTGCAAAGGCGTCAGTACATGTGGAGAATGAGCAGAGCGAGATCTTTGATCTGAACATTGGGTTAAAACAAGGGTGTGTGATGTCCCCACGGTTGTTCAATATGTATATGGATGGAGTCATGAAAGAAATACAAGGAAGAGCAGTGAATGTTGGTGTACCGCTGATAAGGGAGGGAAACAATGGAAACTACCTGTACCACTGTTTGCCGATGATACAGTTCTGATGAGCGATAGTGAATGGGAGTTGCAGGGTCTGGTAAACATGTTTGGTTGCAACAGTGTGTGAAAAACGGAATCTGAAGGTAAATTCGGGGAAGAGCAAGGTTATGGTCTTTGAAAGGGGTGGAGCCACAATGTGTGAGGTGAGGTTGAATGGTCAGGATATGGAGAATGTCAGCTCATTTAAGTATTTGGGCACTGTTTTGAGTAAATATGTGAGTATGGATGAAGAAGTATGGGAGAGGGTGGAACAACCGGGGAAGAGGGTAGTAGGAACGCTGAAAGCAGTAACAAGAAATAGGGTGGTCAGCATGGAAGTAAAAATGACCTTGTATGGCAGTATGGTAGTCCCGACATTGACTTAGGGAAGCGAAGCATAGACGTTGGTAGAGAGACTCAAACCAAGAGTGAGAGGGGTGGAAATGAGTTACTTGAGAAGTGCGTGAAGAGTTACATGGACAAACAGACAAATAGGAAGTAATAGAGAGGTGTGGTTTGGATGTACTGTAGATGTGCTGGAACGTGTGAAAAGGAACACCTTGAGATGGTTTGGCCATATGGAACGTATGGGAAGCGAAAGAATTACTAGGAGAGTGTACGAGAGCGAGGTGGAAGGACAGAGAGGGAGAGTAGACCGAATGAGAGGTGGAAGGATTAAGTGAAGAAGTAAATGAGTGAAGGCGGTGCTGAATGGGAGGAGGGGCGTCGACTGACTGGGGACAGAGGTGCATGGGGGCGTTTCGTTCGTTGCCACCCCTTCGGGGATCACGGCGTCCGATAATAGATAGATAGATAAACACTGACACACACACACTCACTGACACACACATACACTTACACACACACACACACACAACCACACTGACACACACACATACACATACAACCACACTGACACACACACATACACATACACACACTCACACATACACAGGGCTCAGCAAGAGGATAAGCCAGCCGCGGTAATTACAACCATACTAGGAGGCTACCGGTATGGTCACGGTATTATGGTTTGGACACTGGGGGAACTACGACACACACACAAACACATACATATATACACCACACACACACGCACACACACACACACACACACACACACACACACACACACACACACACAAACACATACATATATACACCACACACACACGCACACGCACACACACACACTGACACTGACACACACACTGACACATCCTCAAAGAGATATTAGTCTGTATTTCAGGGTGAAGGTAATTTATTCATACAGTATTTCAGGGTGAAGGTAATTTATTCATACAGTATTTCAGGGTGAAGGTAATTGATTCGTATTCTATTCTACAACCTTTAAAATAACGCCAACATAGAAGCAGCAAATAGAGCGAATAACAGCCTTTTTTTTTTACTATATTTTGAATCAGATAATGTGACTCCGAGTCTAGTACCGGATACGAGGTCTAGGGTGACGCTGGCTTAACCCCTTCTGTACCGGCGACGTCTTTTATATTTTATTCCGGTTATATTGAGACGATTTTGTGCAGTTTAAGAAGGATCTGTGGTAGTAAGAATGGTTGAGTGAGATAGTTCCAAGCCTCTTAATTGCTGGAGGTCCGTTTTAAACAACCTCACTTAACCCCGTTCTACCACCACAGATTCTTCGTAAGCTGCGTAAACTCGCATACATATAGCTTGAATATAATATAAAAGATGTCGCTGTACAGTCGCCAAGTAAGTCGTGTCTCCGCTGTCATTACGTTTTGCTCGCTGTGTGCTGTATTAATGTCTGCCAGATGTTGAATAGGGTGTGTAAAGGTAAGATCATGTTTGTGTAGCTCACTTGAAACGATGAAATACAGTTTAGATAGTGCTGATACCAATTACTGATCAAAATATTCTTGGTGCCGCGCCATGACTTATTTGGCCGACTGTACAGAAAGGGTTAAATAATCCTGAAGACCGTTTTTGTGGACCCTCCTTGCCGGCGTTAGAGGTGGGGGGGGGGGGATTCTATTTTCCCTTCTCCCTCATGTTTAACCCTATTATTCTTTTGGATTTTCAGATGTTCACCCCATTAGTTTGGTGATTTTAAGACCTTTCGCTACATTATTTGCTAATGTTAAAATTTGTTGTGCTATTTAGGTATTGTTTCCTGGCGAGCGATTGCAACCTGTAATTTAAGGAACCGTCTAGTTTTTTTTCTTCAGCTTGTTGGAGGTCTTGGGAGGAAACCTACAAAAATATAGAAAGCAAAAATCTTTCCTTAAAAGGGGGGTGGGGGCCGATGGGCCGTTTTTCTGGCCCTCCTTTTCTCTCGTGTTTCTCTCCCATTGGGTTTTAGATTTGTAGACGTTCGGCTCAATAGTTTGGAGATTTTAAGACATTACGCCCCATTTCTTTGTCCATATTAAGACCTTTCGTGTCATTTATTAAGTGTCGATTTTTTCCTGGCGAGCGGTAGCGAGCCTGGTATATTAAGAGTAACCGGCCTTCGGCCGAAACATTTTTCTACCGAAAAAATGTACAAATTTATCAAGGGGGTGTTTTTTACAGCTTGATGAAGGTCTAGGGAACAAACTAAAAACCTCCCCTTAAGCTTCATGGAGGTCTAGGGAGGAAACTTCCACAATTATAGAAATGAAATATAATTGGTCCCTTAAGCAGAGGCGTATTGGTCCCTTAAGCAGAGGCGTATTGGTCCCTTAAGCAGAGGCGTATTGGTCCCTTAAGCAGAGGCGTATTGGTCCCTTAAGCAGAGGCGTATTGGTCCCTTAAGCAGAGGCGTATTGGTCCCTTAAGCAGAGGCGTATTGGTCCCTTAAGCAGAGGCGTATTGGTCCCTTAAGCAGAGGCGTATTGGTCCCTTAAGCAGAGGCGTATTTTCTCTGTTTTTCCAGCGTCTCTATAATGTCAACCAAGCGAGGAATAGGATTTCCTCCAGTGTTTATGTATATTTGTATTATATTGTATTATTGTATTTGTATTATATTGTATTATTGTATTTGTATTATATTATATTATTGTATTTGTATTATATTGTATTATTGTATTTGTATTATATTGTATTATTGTATTTGCATTATATTGTATTATTGTATTTGTATTATATTGTATTATTGTATTTGTATTATATTGTATTATTGTATTTGTATTATATTGTATTATTGTATTTGTATTATATTGTATTATTGTATTTGTATTATATTGTATTATTGTATTTGTATTATATTGTATTATTGTATTTGTATTATATTGTATTGTATTTGCATTATATTGTATTATTGTATTTGCATTATATTGTATTATTGTATTTGCATTATATTGTATTATTGTATTTGTATTATATTGTATTATTGTATTTGTATTATATTGTATTATTGTATTTGTATTATATTGTATTATTGTATTTGCATTATATTGTATTATTGTATTTGCATTATATTGTATTATTGTATTTGCATTATATTGTATTATTGTATTTGTATTATATTGTATTATTGTATTTGCATTATATTTGTAAGTTTTCTTCCTAGACCTCCATCAAGCTTTAAAACCCACCCCGCAAGTCCCTCATTCAAGATAAATTTGTATATTTTTTCGATAGAAAAATTTCCCGGCCAAAGGCCGGGTCCTCATAAACTGTATGCTCGCTATCGCTCGCCAGGAAAAAATCGTCACCTAATTTACACGAAAAGTCTTAACATTGGCAAGAAATGGGGCGAAAGGTCTTAAAATTGCCAAACAAATGGGCCGAACGTCATAAAATCTGAAAACTAACGGGGCTCAACATGAGGAAGAAGATGGACCAGAAAAACTACCCATCGCCCCTTAAGCAGTGGCGTATTTTCTCTGCTTTTCCAGCGTCTCTAATGTCAATCAAGCGAGGAATAGGATTTCTTCCAGGATTTTCTGCCCTTTCGCCCTCTCCTCTTTTTTGTTTTCTTTGCTGAAACCAGTCACACGAGCCGTTTTTCAAGCAGTTTTTACGGGCAATTATGGTCTGGAAGCTTAAAAAATTACACTTTATCTGAATTCAGCCGCCTAACATAATCTACCTTCAGTCTAGTTTCTGATACCAGCGCGAAAAAGTCCCGAAGTACTACTAGAAAAAACTTGCTCATGAAAAATTGACGGGAAATGCGATCGTGTGACAGCGGCTTGAGTTTATTGATTGGTGTCTAGTATATGCCTTAATTTGTATATTGTTAATAGTTTATATTTTCCTATCTCTTTTCCGTATAGTTTCCTGACTATTTCTACTGTCTTTATTTATAGTTTCTTTGGGGTGATTATAGTTATTTATCGTCTGTTTATATTCATTCTTTGTTTGTGTTTTCACGTCGGCTGATCTTTCTTGTCTATCTGTGTCTTTCCAGCCTCTCTATTTTCCATATGTATTTGTGTCCGCTCTCTCTCTCTCTCTCTCTCTCTCTCTCTCTCTCTCTCTCTCTCTCTCTCTCTCTCTCTCTCTCTCTCTCTGTTATTATTCGAAACCACTTAATTAAAAGCAGTGCAGGACTGCATACCATCGAAAATACGGCGTCCAGGCCTAAATAATAAGCCCAAATGGTGGAATAAAGATATTTCAAACTGTCTGCTTGCTAAAAAGTTTGCTAATGATTGATTAAAATCCTTACAAAATGACGAAGAACGGGTGAAATTTGTAGAGCTACGACGCAAAGCCAAAAAGTTAATTAAGCAAAGTAAAAAGACCCTGGAGTTACATGTTGCGAATCAAAGTAAAACAAACCCGAAATAATTCTATAGTTATATCAGAAAGAAAAAAGTAGTTACTTCAACTGTTGCGCCGTTAGTCGATGAAAATGGAGAATACACCAAAGACGAAGTACAAATGAGTCATGCCCTCAATACCTTCTTTGCATCAGTTTTTACAACGGAAGACCTCAGTGATATCCCTACACCATCGCCGATTCAGATTGATAATTCAGATGTTCTACGCAATATCACCGTTACAGAGAGAGAAGTATTGAATTGTTTAGATAAACTCAAGGTAAATAAAACGCCTGGACCTGATAAAATCTCACCTAGAGTCCTAAAGGAAGCTAAGGATCGAGCTCTCCAAACCACTAACATTGCTATTTAATAAATCCTTGCAGTCTGGAAATATGCCTGATCAGTGGAAGCTAGCCAACGTAACACCGATATTCAAAAAAGGCAGCAAATCCTTACCCAGTAACTATCGTCCAATTAGCTTAACCTCAGTTGTACGTAAAATGTTAGAAACACTCATAAGAGACAGACTCGTAAATCACTTAGAGGAAAATAACATACTTAAAGATACTCAACACGGCTTTCGTAAAAAACGTTCCTGTTTAACAAACCTCTTAGGCTTCTTCCACGATATCCTCAACTTATACGATGAGAGTAAAGCTGTAGATATTATATACCTTGATTTTCAAAAGGCCTTTGACAAAGTTCCCCACAAACGTTTACTGCTAAACTAAAAGTGCATGGAATACAAGATGGTGTGTTGAAATGGATAGAAAATTGGCTCAGCGACGGAAAGCAAAGAGTAGTCATAAACGGTAAGGCATCTAAATGGACCAATGTAAGTAGCGGGGTACCCCAGGGATCGGTACTAGGACCAATTCTCTTTCTAATTTACATCAACGACATAGATGAGGGTCTCACCTGTACAATCTCAAAATTTGCTGACGATACAAAAATTGCAAATCGCGTACTCTCAAAAGAACAAGTTGACGATATGCAACACAATCTAGATAAGTTGTCATGTTGGGCCCAAATTTGGCAAATGAGTTTCAATGCGGATAAATGTAAAAGTACTACATATCGGATACCAAAATGAGAAAGCAAACTATTTGATGAATGGCACTCAGCTTAAGAATGTAAACAGAGAAACCGATCTGGGAGTAACAATATCGAGTAACCTAAAACCGAGCCAACAATGTTCAGAAGTTGTTAAGAAGGTAAACAAAATAATTGGCTTGATAGGCAGGTCATTTGAGCATAAATCCAAAGACGTTATCCTAACCCTTTACAATTCCTTAGTCCGCCCTCTTCTTGAATACTGCTTTCAATCCTGGTGCCCTTATTACCAAAAAGATATAGACAAGCTAGAACGAGTGAGTTCAACGTAGAGTTACCAAAATGATACCTAGCCTAAAAAACAAACCATAGGAGGAGCGTCTTAGAGAATTAAATCTATTTCCTTTAACCCAGCGCAGATTAAGAGGCGACTTAATTCAAGTGTTCAAAATCATCAAAGGCATCGACAATATGAACTGTAGTAAGTTCTTCACTATCGACCAATCTAATTACACGCGGGGAAACGGTTGCAAAATTATTGGTAAATCTTTTAACTTACACGAAGCTAAGAATTTCTTCTTCAATCGAGTTGTCAACTTATGGAATGGGCTTCCCCGAGATGTCATAGACTGCAGCACCGTTGATTCATTTAAACTTCGCCTAGACAAATATCTCGCATCAAACCCGCGACTGACTGCGTTTGTAAATGAATAACTTTATTTTATCCTCCCATCAGTTACTAACCCATCTGTCCCCTACTAACTTCCTAATCCTACCACGGACATTAGTTCCAGGGCAGTAGTTCCCTTTCCAATGTTCCCTTACCCACTCTAAACCACTGTTTGGACACTTGATCCTCAGTGTTTTGGAGGACAAGCAGCCTAGAAGGGTCACTAGACCTGTTGTTGCTTGATTTCCTTTGTACTCCTCTGTACTCTTTTGTACTCTATCTCTCTCTCTCTCTCTCAAGTGGGAAGGCTTGACCTCTATCTGCAGAGGGCTGGGATGATATGAAAAAAAAAAAAAAAAAAAAAATGTATGTGTATGTGTGTGCACTGTACAGTACGTATATATATACTGTATATATATGTATGTATGTGTGTATGTATGTATGTGTATATGTGTGTGTGTGTGTGTGTGTATGTGTATATGTATGTACCGGTGTGTGTGTGTATATATATATATATATATATATATATATATATATATATATATATAGTTTGTAAGGCCAGACTGCCTAGTAAGGACCTCGAGGTCTGTGTGGTCTGTGTATCTTTGTAGCTCTATGTAGCTCTCTCTCTCTCTCTCTCTCTCTCTCTCTCTCTCTCTCTCTCTCTCTCTCTCTCTCTCTCTCTCTCTCTCTCCATATCATAATTACACATTCCCAATACGGCTTCTGGCGATACTAATCACCTCGTACTAATTTACTTGAAACATCCCACGACATTTTGAGTAGGACGAAACTTTTACATGGATGTTTTAAGGAGGAGGTGGTTGCTTTTTCTGGATCCCCCCCTTTTCCCTCGTGTTTAGCATATTAGTTTTGAGATTTTAAGACGTTCGGTCTATTATTTTGACGATTTTAACACCTTTCACCCCATTTCGTTGTCAATTTTAAAAACTTTCGTGCCATTTAGCTGTCGATTTTTCCTGACGAGCGATAGCGATCCTGCAATTTTAAGAGGAATCGGCCTTCGGTCGGGACATTACCGACAATTTACAAATTTATCTTGAAGGGGGCTCTAGTTATTTTTATTTTTTTAAAGCTTGATGGAGGTCTAGCGAGGAAACTAAAAACATTATGAATAACTGAATAAACAGCCACTATTCCCTTAAGTAGATTCTGCCAGCGTTCCTCATGGTTGATTATTGTTAAGATTGATTACACTGAGTATTAGGATATACAGTATATGTCTATTTTTAGATACAATATTCATTTACATTAAGCCAGCAACGATTTCTGACAACATTGATTCTTTTTGATAGGTTCCTGTCACTGCTGGAGTTTCTCAGGGATTTGTCCTTGGCCCATGCGTGTTTATTATACAGTTTAAATTAATTATATGGTATTAGGATAAGTGTGTTCTCCAGATTTGCAGATGATATGAAAGTAGAAGTTGAGAAACTTAGTACGGTAGTCCTTACCGTTTCTGCATACATTGAATTTGTTTATCTCTCTCTCTCTCTCTCTCTCTCTCTCTCTCTCTCTCTCTCTCTCTCTCTCTCTCTCTCGTTATATATATATATATATATGTATACAGTATATATCTATCTATCTACCATAATCTCCCATCATCTCTCCTACATTTTCCCCTCCCCTTCCTCCTTCTCCCTCAGTGTTTTGGAGGACAAGCAACCTAGAAGGGTCACTAGATCTGTTGTTGCTTGATTTCCTTTGTACTCCTTTGTACTCCCTCATGTTGTTGCAGGTGTTCTTTTGTTATGAGGCAGGTCTAAGGAATGTCACGAGGCGGATGCTGGCTGGCTGGCTGGCTTGGTGGTTGTTCAGTCTTGTGTAAAGCCGGTATCACACGAGAGCTTTCACAGTCAACATTCGATGATCAACATTTTTCTGGCAACATGTCTAGAGTATTTTGCACTGGTATCGGAAACTAGACTGACGATAGATGAGTTTAGGTGACCGAAAAATGTTTCATGTTAACCTCATAAGCTGCCAGACCAGTGTTGAGTATAAATGTTGAGGGAAAGACGCTCGTGTGATACCGGCTTAACCAACCACCTGAAGTACAGTGTGTGAAGCAACATACTCAGCCAAAATGTGGACGCTTGAGGTGGGATGGGTATTTTTATGGTTCCCCGTCTTCCTCATGCTTAGCCCCATTAGTTTGCAGATTTTAAAAGGTTTTTCCCATTAGTTTGTTGGTTTTAAGACCTTTCGCCCCATTACGTTGTCAATATTAAGACCTTTCGTGCTATTTAGGTGTCGATTTGTTTCCCTGGCGAACGATAGTGAGCCTGTAATTTTGGAAAAGCCGGCCTTAGGCCGGATTTTTTTTCTACCGAAATATGTACAAATTAATCATGAATTGGGATCTGATGGATGTTGTTTTAATCATGAATTGGGATCTGATGGATGTTGTTTTAATCATGAAGGGGGATCTGATGGATGTTGTTTTAATCATGAAGGGGGATCTGATGGATGTTGTTTTAATCATGAATTGGGATCTGATGGATGTTGTTTTAATCATGAAGGGGGATCTGATGGATGTTGTTTTAATCATGAAGGAGGATCTGATGGATGTTGTTTTAATCATGAAGGAGGATCTGATGGATGTTGTTTTAATCATGAAGAGGGGTCTGATGGATGTTGTTTTAATCATGAAGGGGGATCTGATGGATGTTGTTTTAATCATGAAGGGAGATCTGATGGATGTTGTTTTAATCATGAAGGGAGATCTGATGGATGTTGTTTTAATCATGAAGGGGGATCTGATGGATGTTGTTTTTTAAAGTTTGATGGAGGTCTAGGTAGGAAACTAGAAAAGATAATGAATAAATGAAAACAATCGATCAAAAAGTGAACCATCCTCCCTTAACCCTTGCAAGATCCGATTACGCATTTTTGTTCTGGTTTATGGTTATTGTTAGATTATTGTATTCAGGTTAGAAAGATTTATGGAAATTAGAGGGTTGGTTGTGATAGTCCTAAACCATATAATTCCCACAGATCCTTCCTAAACTGGATACATTCGTCTAATAATAGACAGAATAACATGTCAAAATGTGTGATAATCTTCAATGTTTTTTTTGTTTTTTTTTAAATTTGGATAGTTTTTACCCTTTTGATTCCTAGAGGGCCTTCCGAAGTTGTACAAAATCGTCTAATGATAGCCAGAATAGACTGTCAAAACGCGTCATGATCCTCCAAGGGGTTTATTTTTTCAATGACATCTGATGCATTCTTACATTTTAGTTTACAATCCTGTAGTCTGTTTCTTTTCAACTGACGGTAAATTGCTAAGTTTCCATCAAGATTTCTCGGATATTTTGAAGATTTTGTAGTGAAATATGGTGCTAATTATATAAACTTGGTCTTAATATGAGGCAGAGACATAGTGGTTTCATATTTTTCCATTAAATATCGAGACATTAGCTGCTAAGGGATTCAATTTACCGTCAGATGAAATGAAACAGAGCACCGGTAAAATGAAACAGAGCACCGGTAAAATGAAACAGAGCCCCGGTAAAATGAAACAGAGCACCGGTAAAATGAAACAGAGCACCGGTAAAATGAAACAGAGCACCGGTAAAATGAAACCGAGCACCGGTAAAATGAAACCGAGCACCGGTAAAATTAAACTGAGCACCGGTAAAATGAAACAGAGCACCGGTAAAATGAAACAGAGCACCGGTAAAATGACGTAACTTTGGATGGGGAGATAATTTCGGGCATTCTGGAAAAAACATAATGAACCGTAGTTATGAGATAAATGCAAGACATATGGTATGAAAACAACAAGTATGTCTGCGGTGTTCTTCCATAATGCAGAGCCTTTTTTCCATAACTGTAGCTTACATACTTTAATCCAGAACTGTCCGAAGTATACACCCTTGTCTGAAGTTAGGCCATTTTACGGTATAGTTATTATTGTACGAATGGTGTTGGGTGGGAGGAGGGACGCCGGTTGACATAAACTCGTACAGTTGGCCCCAGGAAGTTTCATACACTCCGCGATGTTGTGTATGGACGGAACATTCACCCGATCGAGTTAATATGAATGAACGATTGACTGCATTAGTTAAAGGGAGGTATTTTTATTTTTCTCACTCATGTTTAGCCCCATTAGTTGTGAGATTTTAAGACGTTCGCCCTATTAGTTTGGCATTTTTTTTAGACTTTTTGCCCCAATGTTTTCCAATATTAAGACCTTTCGTGCCAATTAGGTGTTATTTTTTCCTGGTGAGTGATAGCTAGCCTGCAATTTAGGAGTAGTCGGCCTTCGGTCGGCCCATTTTTCTACCAAAACATTTAAACATTTATCTCGAAAAGGGTCTTGGGGGTGTTTTTAAGCTTGAAAGAGTTCTGAGTAAACTAAATACAATATTTAAAATAATTATTATGTTCTATCCAACAACCAACTCTACTCCTAAAGTCGATTAATGAAGTATTACAAACACATGTGGCAGTCCGTGGATTCGAACCCAGGACGCTCACACCGAAAATCAACACCTTATGCATTGCGCCACGAAGACAGTTAAAAGAATGGTGGACACTGCCTACGATTTATTATGCAACTTCGAATCCTGCATATCAATCTAAGCATGTACACCATCTACTCCTAAAATCGATTAATGAAATATTACAAACACATGTGGCAGAAAGAATACAAAATGAAATAACCCCACTATAATATATGATCAGTTAACTGTTTGATACCTAATTATGCTCGTATGTTAACCTTATTACATTTCATTCATAAAATACCCCATTATAATATGATCAGTTACTGTTTGATACCTAATTATGCTCGTATGTTAACCTTATTACATTTCATTCATAAAATAACCCCACTATAATATATGATCAGTTAACTGTTTGATACCTAATTATGCTCGTATGTTAACCTTATTACATTTCATTCATAAAATAACCCCATTATAATATATGATCAGTTAACTGTTTGATACCTAATTATGCTCGTATGTTAACCTTATTACATTTCATTCATAAAATAACCCCATTATAATATATGATCAGTTAACTGTTTGATACCTAATTATGCTCGTATGTTAACCTTATTACATTTCATTCATAAAATAACCCATATAAAATATGATCAGTTAACTGTTTGATACCTAATTATGCTCGTATGTTAACCTTATTACATTTCATTCATAAAATAACCCCATTATAATATATGATCAGTTAACTGTTTGATACCTAATTATGCTCGTATGTTAACCTTATTACATTTCATTCATAAAATCACGGAGTGTATCCAAGTAAATATGGCCAACTGTACGATTTTATCAAACTGAAAAATAGAGTGTTTATTTTATCAAACTGAAAAATAGAGTGTGTTTATTTTATCAAACTGAAAAATAGAGTGTGTTTATTTTCAGCTGGTGGTAAACTGTGTGTGAATTTGTGTTTTGTCTGTGTTTGTTTGTTGTTTTATGTTTTCCCTGTTCTTGCTCTGTCTTGAGGCGGCCACCCCCAAGAAAATACAAAATACAAAATCAAATGGAATGAAATAAAACGTAAAAATAAAAAATAGGAAAAGTGGGGATTGGGCCTGAGCATATAGATAGATAGATAGATAGATAAATTGCAAAATAGTTCCTAATAGATAACCTAGTTCGTTCTTTAACTGCACACAGTCGTCTAACTTTAGCCAGAGTCCAAGGTAAAAACACATCATGGTGCTTAGGGGGTTAATTAATAGAGTTCCTTACTAAGCTACTAAGCTTACTAAGGATCAGTTTTGGCCCCAATTCTGTTCCTCATTCATATCAATGATCTCATATCTACCACTCATAATTCAATACATTCCTACGCAGATGACTCAACACTCCACAGTTCCTTCACATTTACCAATTCTTTCACCCAACCCGATCTTGCAAATTAAAAAATAAACACTGCAATTTCTCTGAACCAGGACCTTTCTAGAATTAATGGATGGGGACAAAAGAATCTAGTTTCCTTTAATGCACAGAAAACCAAGTACATTCAATTTTCTAACCGACAGAATCTCACTGACTCCCATATATTTTTGAATGATGTAAATATTCCCACGTTCCCCCTAGTATTGACATTCTCGGTGTAACATTAACTACTAACTTGAGCTGGACACATTATGTTAGAAGCATTGCTGAGAATGCCTCTAAAAAAGAGTTCGAGAATTCTTCACTGACGAGCAGTTGGCCGTAATATATAAAAGTCATGTGCGTTCTCAGATGGATTACTGTTTACCTCTGTGGGGTGGAATGGAGTGGTTGCATTGAGGCAGTTGGACAAAATTCAAAATAAAGCTATTAGATTAATCAATAACCCTGCAATCACTCAGGACCTTCGTACATTATCCATACGAAGAAACTGCATCCCTTGCATTATTCTACAGATATTTTCACAGCAATTGTTCCGAGGAACTTGTTTCAATTGTGCCGCCTCTCCACATCTTTCCCCGTAGAACTAGGGCAGCTGAGAGCGCCATGAATTTACACTTTCTCCTCCACAATGCAGAACTTCTGCTTATCAAATTAATTTATCCCCAGAGCTACTACTCTTTGGAATTCACTTCCCTCGAATTGCTTTCCACAAACTTACAATCTACAAATGTTTAAATCCAGTTGTTACAAACATTTTATGAATGGAGGATGCCTTTAGGCACATGGACCTTTTTGTTTTATCTGTGTTTTTCCTTCCTCCGTTCACTGTCTCTTTAAAAAAAAAAAAAAAAAAAAAAAAAAAACTATATATTCATCTACTGATAACAAGAGTGTAATATAATAATATTGTTCTTTATGTTAATACAATGGTTAATGAGATTTGAATTAGATACTACTATACCCTGTTCCAAATAGGTAGGCTTGAAATCGTGAACCCTAACCTCTGTAACTACGAAAGGGCTAGAGCAAATGAGCTGTAAATGTCCACACCTATTTCCTGTCTGACTCTTCCCAAATGGTAGAAATATGAGCTCGATCACTCTAGTCGTTTGTGAGTTATAGAGGTTATTATTTTGGTCAAAAGTTTTGGCCTACATATTTGGCCAGGTATAATGTTACTAGAATCCCATGAGAACTGTGGAAGATCATTGCATGGTAAGCCGGTATCACACGAGCGCTTTTTCACTCAACATTTATCCTCATCACTGGTCTGGCAGCTTGTGAGGTCAACATTTAAAATATTTCGGTCACCTAAATTCATCTACCACCAGTCTAGTTTCCGATACCAGGGCAAAATATTCCAGAAATATTGCCAGAAAAATGTTGATCACCGAATGTTGACTATAAAAGTTCTACAAACTACAAAAAATACATAGTTTATGAGCCAGGTTTTCGGTCAACGAACTATTGATTTTCCCTGCACCCAACGCTCCGACTACTGTAATAAAGCCACGGGTCGTAATTCTCCCCATGGACGGTTTTAATGAGGCTCCCTAACGTCTGTTTTTCACCGTGGAGTAGGGTTGTTAGAGTAAAAAGGGTAGACGGGTAGAGAGAGAGAGAGAGAGAGAGAGAGATAGAGTTAGAGTGAGAGATAATGGTATTATACTGTTTTGAGTGTGTGAGAAGGAGAGAGAGAGTGGTATTATACTGTTTTGAGAGAGTGTGTGATGTGTAAAGGAGAGAGAGAGAGTGGTATTATACTGTTTTGAGAGAGTGTGTGATGTGTAAAGGAGAGAGAGAGAGTGGTATTATACTGTTTTGAGAGAGTGTGTGATGTGTAAAGGAGAGAGAGAGAGAGAGAGAGAGAGAGAGAGAGAGAGAGTTAGAGAATTAGAGAGAGAGTTAGATAAAATTTGAGTTAGAGTAGAGAGTGGTATTAACTGTT
The DNA here is from genome assembly GCA_032716605.1 of Paralithodes platypus. NCBI lineage: Eukaryota > Metazoa > Arthropoda > Malacostraca > Decapoda > Lithodidae > Paralithodes > Paralithodes platypus. The sequence goes on along the minus strand of CM064533.1, from coordinate 7,472,798 downwards.
TTGAGAGTGTGTGATGTTAGGGAGAGAGAGAGAGAGAGAGAGAGAGAGAGAGAGAGAGAGAGAGAGTTAGAGTGAGAGAGAGAGAGTGGTATTATACTGTTTTGAGAGAGTGTGTGATGTGTAAGGGAGAGAGAGAGTTAGAGTGAGAGAGAGAGAGTGGTATTATACTGTTTAGAGAGAGTGTGTGATGTGTAAGGGAGAGAGAGAGTTAGAGTGAGAGAGAGTGTATTACTGTTTAGAGAGAGTGTGTGATGTGTAAGGGATAGAGAGAGTTAGTGTTAGAGAGAGAGAGAGGTATTATACTGTTTGAGAAGAGTGTGATGTTAAGGGAGAGAGAGTTAGAGTGAGAGAGAGAGAGAGTGGTATTATACTGTTTAGAGAGAGAGTGTGTGATGTGTAAGGGAGAGAGAGAGAGAGTTAGAGTGAGAGAGAGTGGTATTATACTGTTTTCAGAGAGTGGGTGATGTGTAAGGGAGAGAGAGAGAGAGAGTTAGATAGAATTAGAGTTAGAGTGAGAGAGTGGTATTATACTGTTTTGAGAGTGTGTGTGTTGTGTAAAGGAGAGAGAGAGAGAGAGAGGTGGGTGGGGGTGGGGGGGGAGGGGAGTTGACTATATTTGTACACTCAGATGTGCCATATAATCTCTAGCCTTCACCTTTTCTAATCGTGAAAGTATATCTCTATAGTATAGCGTCTTAGAGAATTAAATATATTTCCTTTAACCCAGCGCAGATTAAGAGGCGACTTAATTCAAGTGTTCAAAATCATCAAAGGCATCGACAATATGAACTGTAGTAAGTACTTCACTATCGACCAATCTAATTACACGCGGGGAAACGGTTGCAAAATTATTGGTAAATCTTTTAACTCACACGAAGCTAAGAATTTCTTCTTCAATCAAGTTGGCAACTTATGGAATGGGCTTCCCTGAGATGTCATAGACTGCAGCACCGTTGATTCATTTAAACTTCGCCTAGAAAAATATCTCGCATCAAACCCGCGACTGACTGCGTTTGTAAATGAATAACTTTATTTTATCCTCCCCTCAGTTACTAACACATTTGTCCCGTACTAACTTCCTAATCCTGCGACGGACATTAGTTCCAGGGCAGTAGTTCCCTTTCCAATGTTCCCTTACCCACTCTAAACCACTGTTTGGACACTTGATCCTTAGTGTTTTGGAGGACAAGCAGCCTAGAAGGGTCACTAGACCTGTTGTTGCTTGATTTCCTTCCTCCTTTGGACACTTTGTACTCCTTTGTACTCTAGAAACTAATTTATGGATACCATTTTCTATACATCAACTACAAAACTATGTATGGTATTTATTGAAAATCAAGTTCTATAGGAAGATCAATGCAGAGAGTTATACTTGCATAAAGACAAACATAAGGTGTCCACGAATGAATACGAGTGAGCTAGAGACTATGGTATCCGAGTGTACCTACATTGTATATTGAGTTGGTATTGTGTATATATTGTATTTTGTGTTTGGGTTATAAATTACATAGACAGAAATATATACAACTGGTCCGCATAACAACAATATACATTTATACCAATTTCAGAAAGCTTCGCCCTTTTCACCATTGCAGGTCTCCCAGGTCAAATGAATAATGCATGTGTTTAAAAGCCTAACTTATCTTTACTTTAGTAGGGTTGTTGGGCTAGAGAGAGAGAGAGAGAGAGAGAGAGGGAGAGGAGAGGAGAGGAGAGAGAGAGAGAGAGAGAGAGCATAGAGAGAGAGAGAGAGAGAGGGCATAGAGAGAGAGAGGAGAGAGGAGAGAGAGAGAGAGAGAGAGAGAGAGAGAGAGAGAGAGAGAGAGAGAGAGAGAGAGAGAGATTTACATAGATACACTGGCCACACAGATCTTACGATCCCTACGAGGTGACCAGGACTTAATCCTAATAGAGATAGCAACCCTAAGAGAAAGTGGAAGGAAAGGATAGCAAAGATGAGGCTCTCTCCACCGCACCCTTCCGTCCCTCCGGCAATATGCCGTACATGAAAAAAGTTAGAAGTGAATAACCTTGCAGGGCTTGGAAATCGCCTGAAGGAAATTTATAGTATAGTTAGAAAAATGGAAAGGAAACAAGCCATGCACACCTTCACTTTTTTTTTGTTTTTGTTTTGTTTGTTTTTTTCTTCCAACTGAAAACGTTTTCATTTCCGCCAGGTTCTCTATATCAGTGGATCAGCTTCTACTGCAAGACCAACTTTCTGTGATATGTGTCTAACCTTTTTTTAAAAAATGTGTATACCGAGTCCACTGTTCAATAACTTCATTAGGGGAGCTTATTTTCCACTCATTAATAATACTGTGGGTGAAGAAATTTTTAGTTATGTCTAGGTTTCCGCTTTTCCTGCCTGTTAGTTTTTAATTTGTTTCCTCTTGTGGAACCTTCTTGTGGCTATCTTAAATAGATTATTAGAATTTACGGGTTACTAAAAGCCTTTTAGTATCTTAACACACCTCTATCAGCTGTCCCCCTTATTCTCCCGTTTCGTTAAAGCGAAAACAGGTCGAGTTCTCTTAATCATCTCCTTGTATGGCTTTATTTCCTAAGGGAAGGGTATTAACTTTGTTTGCTCTACGCTCTGAACGGATTCTAGTTTCCCTATGAGAGAGAGAGAGAGAGAGAGAGAGAGAGAGAGAGAGAGAGAGAGAGAGAGAGAGAGAGACTGTACCAACCTTGCAGTCCCTACTAGTCGGTCCTGAAATTAGTTTATTAATATAGCAAATGTCACAAAGTTGAGAAATATTGTGTACTACTGATACTTAACTTGTTGTTTTACCTATATTATTCCAACCTCATTGAAATGGATGTCTAGCCTCCTATTGAACGTGTCAATTGTATTACATAGTACCACTTTCTCTGGCAATTTGTTCCAACAGCATTGACCACACTGAAGGTGAAGAAGTGCTTTGTGTCATTGAGATTCGCCCGTCCTGGTTTATTAATTTCAACGCCAATTTTTCCCCGAGTTGATGTAACTATTAATGATTTTCAACAGTAAATCTTACATCAACATGTCAAAACACTTTGTTTAATATCATGAACTTAAATTAATTGACCCTTGGCAATCTTCTTTTGCTTAAGGTGAAAAACAAATCTAATTTTCTTAAATTTATAATTAATTATCTGTGAATAATATATTTCCTCAGTGAGGTAATCAACTTTGTCGCTCTACCCTGGCAGTGACTCGAGTTTGTCAATGTCCATGTTGCTGCGCAGATAAGGCGACCTTAATTGCACGCCATATCAAGATGGGGCCTTTCACTATGCTTTTGAATAATTGTAACCATAATTGGGGCTTCAATTTTGTAATGTAAATTTTCTTTTAATAAATTTTTGATGCTCTATTACATTGTTCGCAGCTGTTGCAAATTTTTGATCTGAGTGTTTTTTTTTTCTTCAGATATTAGAACCCCCAGGTTTTTAACTAACGCAAACGGCACGTTATTTTTAATTGGTTGGCCTTTCGTCCTTGTATTTCATAGATATACACTTATACAGTATATATATATATATATAATATATACTATATATATATATAATTAGATATATAATATATAGTATATATATATATTATATATACTAGTTTCTATGTGATTTGAGGGGAGGCAAAAAGGCAGAAATGCCCTATAGCGCAGTGCTTCCCCCATAGTTGAAAGAGTGGACAGGGCCAAAAGTCAAGGGACGTTCGACGCCAAAATGGCCTGGACACAAGGCGCCGGAGTTTTTTGAAGCAATTAAGGTCATAAGAAGAGAGGGAAAGATTGTTTCTGGGAGAGAGTTTCCACTCTCAGCTGTTGAGTAGAATAAAGTTTGAGAGTAACGTTTCAACCCTCTTGGGTTGGCGCGGTTTTTTTTGTCACAGAGTAGGTGGTGGGATTGCGGTTGCAAGACGGTTACCACGTAAAGGAGAGTGGTATTACACTGGTAATACAGTATATATATATATATAGTATATATTATATATATTTTTGTTTTTTTTTTTTTTTTTTTTTTTTTTTAACCCTTTGAGGAATCGATGATGCAGTTGCTTTTTTTGTTCTTATGTTCAGACTATACAAAACGACACCATTATCCTCAAGGGTTTATGTCCTATTGTTGTAAGAACATTTTGTCAACATTGAAATGTCCATCTGCCAGTTGTCTGACGCATTCAATTATTTTATTAATTCCAATTGCATCATAATTGCTGTCTTCTTCTCGAACTACTGAATTAATCCTATCTTTGTGGTCATCAGCGAACTTTGAGATAGTGTTATTTAATCCTACAGTCAAATGTCATTTATAACACCTCAGGGGAGGTGTGGTGGAGTGGTGGAGGGTTGTCTTGCAACTGGACTGGTAATCCAATGGACCCGGGTTAATAATCCCGATTTGTCAATGGGAAGATATTATTTGGGATGGAATTTAATGCCGTACCTAGTATCGAGTGCATTACCAAAAGCCCACCGAAACGCCATATAAATACCCTTATTATTCCCTGATTAAATAGGCCCTGTATGAATAGTTCCCATATATCAAGACTATGCTACAGTGGGGCAATGCCTAGGTGAGTTCATTGCTCAAAATAGGTGGCGTTCTCAGAGTGAGGGTCCGAGTCCCTCGGACGTGAGACATGAATCCCTGGAGCGAGGCAGCTTCAGAGATGAGGCTGCTTAGCATTGAGTGGGCAACTAAGCCCTATGCATCCTGCTAAGGCAAGATGGCAGGGGCTGGTTGTAGCTAAAAGTGCTACACATGTCTCACTCCCTAGACTGGAACGAGGACTCACGGGCTTCACCATACAATGTATAATGGTTAAATGTACAGGCTTTCAGCCTATGCCCAAGAGGGAGTAGATGGAATATAGAAAACATAAATAAATAAATAAAACAATGGTCCCAGGACCGATCCCTGAGGCACTCCACTATAATAGGTTCCTATTCAGATTCCAGTCAATTGATTACAACTCTCTGCTTTCTGTTTGTGAGCCAACTTCTTGTCCATGCATGAAATTTTCCTTTAATTTCTAACATTTCCAATCTATTCAACAATGTTTTATGTGGTACCTTATCGAAAGCCTTCTGAGAAAATATAATGGAGATAATATTTAATTATTTGGTGGAGTAATTTTAATGTAAAATAGTCCCTATTATTCAAATATGCCGATAATGGTTGCAATGCCTGGTGAGTTATCTGCTCAACCAGGTGGCGTTGTGTGTGTGTTAATTGTGAGAGTCTGAGAGTTTCCCGCTAGTGTAGGGGGTGAGACAGTGAATGCACGGGAACGAGGGTGGCTTCAGAGAGATGGGGTTCGTTTTCGTGGGCCATGAGTGAGCAGCCGTGCGCCTCATGTGAAGGCAAGATGGCAGGTGCTCGTGCTTCACAATGTCTCTACTCCTAGACTGGAACAAGACCTCACGGGGGCTTCACTGTTTCCTTGTAAAAGTCGGTGAATGTTAAGGCTCTCAGCCTAGTGCCCGAGAGGAAGTTACGTTGGAATAAAAAAAAAAAAAAAAAAAAAAAAAATATACAATACATCAATCAAATTTGGTAGGCATAACTTAGTGGATCTAAAGTTATGCTGGCTGTCTGCGATCACTTATTTGATTCTAGATACCGTAATCTACTATCCTGTCTCTTAGAATTTGTTTTCCAGAATTATTCATATTTTTGACATTAAACTAATTGGTCTAATTTGAGACTAATTAAGAAAGAGACGAGAGTGGGAGTGAGGGATATAAAGAGGACTAACAGGAGAGAGAGAGATAATCAGAGACTTGACACACACACACCCATCTTCTCTCTCCTCTCTTCCTCTTACTCCTTCCTCGTGTGTAGTCTTGCTGCTCTCTCCCCTTGCTCTCTTCATCTTCCTGTCTGTCAGGCCATCTTTATCTTGTTCCCCTTCTCTCCCGCATTACCAGTGCTTTCCTTCCGTCCGCAATCTCTCTCTCTCTATCTATCTATATCTATCTATCTATCTATCTATCTATCTATCTATCTATCCTATCTAATCTCATCTATCTATCTGTCTGTCTGTCTGTCTTGTCCTGTAAAACACACTGTCTTTCGTTCTCTCCTATATTTCTCCACCCCAGTTTTAGTATACTTTCTTCCTGTGTATTGGTTGCGACTGTCCTTCCATTTGTCTTACACCGCGATATGAGGATTCTTTTCGCTGACTGGAGAATCAATTTGTTCCATATCCTTGACTGCCTA